>CANPUW010000021.1:0-40532 GCA_947579605.1 Athripsodes cinereus
GACCGTATGTCTAAATGAATACTATTTTGACACTTCAAATAACGTTTTTAAATCGTCAATAATTGCCAAATTACGAATAGATTCTATTCTTCTCAATTTTGATCAAAAATCATTCGTATAGACTTTCCGAATGAAACTATTGCAATTAGATATGTTCATGTACCAAGAACATGAAGAAAAGTGGAGGCCTTTTTTCGCCCGTAAACAGTCAATGTTAGAGAAATGTTTCAAATAATATTATAGAATAGTTAATTATAGTGAAATTAAATCATTTGTTTACAAAAAAAAATCGAAAAAACATGGAAAACAAGCAAAAGATGCCAAATCATTCATCAGACTGCTAACTAATACTTTTACACATCGGTTCAAATAAATGACAATTCGACCACTCAAAACATGTAATAATTGATTTTTTTGCTATGAAATTTCGTTTTTACTCTCAGTTTATCTATTTATGTTCAAATTCATGTACATTTAACTGCTTATTGATAATTTTATTCGCCAGTAAAAGTGTAAGTTGTATAAAAAAATACATGTTCTGGAGGTGTCTCATTCGGAATGCAATAAAAGTTTTGTTATCATATGTATGAGAAAATTTACTGAGATGGTATATTGTTAAAAATAATAAACTTTGTGATGGAAATATTACATGGACTCAAATATCCCTGGTTACCCCATTTCCCGAAACGTAATTAGCAGCCTTCATAATACGTGAAATTTAATAGACAGACGTAATACAAATAAATTATCATTACCAAAAATAATAGAAATATTATGAAAATAGAGTCTCCAGAAAAGAATGGACCTTTATCAATCTTTTCCGTAAGATTTTGAGTGTCCTGTAAAAGAAAATTTTTCATAAAACATCACACACAAGGTAACTTTCATCTAAAATTCGACGATTAGGTGCCACCTCTGAATAATTAAATTTTATGGCACAGAGACGACGATCTGTACATTAATTACAAGAAATTTGTCTACTGGCTACCCCACTTGTAGGTGAATGCATTATGATATAAATAACTTAAGTGAAAATATTACGCAAAAATGCGTTATTTCTTCTATCATAGAGCGAAATAATATCCTATATTTACATTAAAAACTTTTTCGATAATTGACGATGACTACTTATTTTGAGCGAAGTGGGAATTAATAAACTGGATTTGAAGTTTTGTTTGAAAATTTACAGTTTTCATGCAAGAATTTTGAATATCTGAGCAAATACTTCTTGGAGAAACTGTAATAAGATAAAAGTGATATTATGGCATAGGTGGAGTAGGGTGAGTCGAAATTTATAGAGAATTTGTTTTTATTTTTATATTACAGGAACCTACCTCATGTATGGATCATCTTGTAGAAACATAACTCAAGATTTATTCCGTATTTCGCATACTTACCAGCCCGACTGAAATCGTTATTTGACAAAGAGATCACGCTGGTGCTCCATTCAAATTCAAATATCACAACTATTTTTCAGTATTTCTTCAAAAAAATTATTTCATTATAATCCTTATATTCACAGCCACAAAAAGTATAGGAATAGTTTTTTACGATTTATTAATACATAAAAAGTTATGGGGTAAAATATTAAAAATTATTTTTTTTTTATTCCGAAAAAAATATTTCATACTCAAAAAAATATTATTTGTAATTTGTTTAGACTTTTTTAATATATTTTTACAAAAACAAACATGTTTCCAGAATATATATCTTTTTTCAGAATACAAAAAAGTTTTTTATTTACAAAGATATAATGAAAAACATTTAGCAAGGTGCCATGCGCTTGGCGGCCATCTTTAATCCGCCATTTTGGATAGAAGCTCACATAAGATTTTTAGAGACTTTTCAGGATTTCTTCCAGAAGCATCAAGGAACCATCCCTGAAAGTTTCAGCTGGTTATAAATTATTTCCCTGAAAAATCCTATATTTCCTGGGCTAAATGTAGTATAGTTGAAATCTTGAATTCTTTTTAGAGAAGAGTTTGAGTGAGTGACATTATGAAAACATTCTAGATTTCTTTAAGAATAGGATTTTATGGTGAAATAAATATAACAGGAAGAGTTTGTTTGAGAAACCCTGATAAAATAAGAAAAACTGAAGATATAGTTCGTTGGAGCAGAAAGAGAAGATGGTTTGAGACCATTTGGATCGCATGACTAGTGACAAAAAAAGCTCACTTCACCGCGAATGATACACTACTTAGCCGAAGATTGCCAGGAAAGCCATTCAAAAAAATGGAAGGTATGCTGGTCTTCACCGTTGCAAGAGAAAGCAAATTCCGAACAAACAGATCAATAGGTTAACTGTGATTGACTGTTGACACTAACTTCTCGACCCATCTGGTTTGAGAAGATGTATTGGAATGCCACAAACGGTGAATGCTTTAAGATATTTGTGAATATATGGGTCTCAAAGCGGGATATTTTACGTCAGCCGGGCCCACGCCCACTGACGTGGTAGGGTCGAAGATGCCAATTCTGGCATAGTGGTACTGAGTGACTTAGAAGAGATAAAAAAAAAATGTTTGTTGTCATAAGCGCAAACGTATAAATAGGAGTCCTTTGACTTCTGAAATAATTTCAGTATTCAAAGGAAATTACGGGAAATTATTTCCCACGAGTGTCATATCTGAAGAACTAGTACAACTTAGTAGGTACTCGTTTAATGCTCATTAAAATTTTCAGTTCATGGTGCTAGGTTGTGGAACCAGCTTCCACTAAAAACCCGTACTTGTACTTCCTTTTATACGTTCAAGAAAGAAGTTAATGGTTGCTAGTCTTCTGTCTCATCTACTTATTTGGAGGTTCCCCATGGTTTTAATTTTGTTTTTTTTTTTGTGTATTCATACACAATGAGCAGTCCTGCCTCATTCCTTTCACTTTATCCCATCCCCATATCCTATCATCTATGTCGTCTCGCGTATCCGGAATTGTTTTTATTGTTTTTATATTTAAGTAATTTTTTATTTTATATGTATATTTGTTTTAGTATTTATATATATATGTATATATTTTCAATTATTTAATTACTGAATTTACTTACTTTTTTTATTTTATTTTTTGGATAATGGGTTAGTTGGAAGATATCGCGCTTCTGCGATAAACTCGCCCATTGCACAAATTTATTTGTCTGGTTCTGCAATGTTTGTGTTTTAATAATGTTTGTCTTTTTGTGCAATAAAGATTTTTATTATTATTATTATTATTATTAAAACACAAAATTCTGCAGCCTGGAGTTAGAGTCTCGGCCTCCAAAACAAGGGGTCCGTGGTTCGATCGCAGGTGCCGGCAAACTTCCCTTTCACGGCACAAGCTTTTAGCTTAGTGTTAAAGGTGTATAAGGTTGTATTTGGGTTTATAACAAAACCCAGATATATCTTTTTTTTTAAAAAAAAGATGAGATGAGTGGCATCATTGCTGGAATTAAAATGGATATTTTTTGTAAACAAACACTTGTCTGTTAGTAGATATTAAAAATTAGCATAATTGGAAGAAAATCAATATACATACCTACTCCCGTGCCGTGATGGTATAGATACCTACTCCCTGAGAAAATTTTATCTCCTATAAAGCAACCATTTCTTGTGTAGACAATATGCCCATAATAAAAAAAATACTTACAAATTTATTTTTATTAATATTAAAAACTTACAAATTTAATACGTCCCTGAAATTTAGTTTATTGAATGTTCAAATGTGGAATATTTTTTATTGTTATTACTTTTTGTCCTTGGTTTCAAAACATTAAACTTGTAATAAATTAATGACACAAAAAGGCTATTTACCGCCGGGCGTTGAAGTAAACATTTTAATGATCGTTACAAAAAACAACAAAAAACTTTCTTTTATCTAAACAATTTTAAAAATAATAATACTTTTTTAATCGCTTTTACTACAGTTTCATTATGAATAATTAAAGTCATAAAAATACGCTGACTGAGTTTTTTTTTTTATTAATTAAAAATATTTTAAGTTTCGTTTACAAAAAATATGTCTTATAATTTTATGACAGAAAAATATGACGATATTAAATTATTTCATCATCTCTTCTGACGTACCTTCATCTTCTTACAATTTTTCAAATTATATCAGTTACTTATTGCACCTACAAAGGTACTCTTTCAAGGAATCTCTGATCATTGTTGGTTCTAGGACCTTTGGTTGTCTACATAGAATCTATCTTCATACCTTTGGTTACCCTAAACTCAAGTCCTTCATCAATGATTTTGTTTGAAACCTTCTAATATTTGCTTCTTTCACCGGCATTCTGGCATCGTCTTATAATATTTTTATCATACTTCTGATCTGGCTCAATAATATTAATAATAAAGCTGGAAAATATTGTTCTGCGACAAACTCGCCAATTCACAATATAATTGATTTGTATCACATTATTTAATAGCTGTGTAATTATGTATGCTCTTTATTGTGCAATGAATAATTGTATTATTATTTCTTGTAGGGTAAGTAAAGTTGGTCAGATCACGTAAGAGTTGCTGCAGGGAGTAGGTACAGTGTGTGAGGCATTTAGGCAGGCGGAGGACAGGGCGCGGTGGAGCTTGTCACTTGGTTGGGGTCATGGTGGTCACGATTCTTTGCATTGAGGGACCGACTTGGAAGAAGAAGAAGTAAAGAGATCAGAGCGCTAGTTTGACGTGTACATAACTTGATTTTATTTTATTTAAATATAGTTAATAATTTTATTAAATACAATGTCCTTAAATAAAAAAAACGAGAATTCTGGTATCTTGAACAGTTTTAACAGGCACCCAATTTAAAAGTAGATGTATTAACTCAAACCTCATGACATAGTTAAAATTTAATTTTTTATTTCTTGTAAAATCGTTTCTTTGCGATAATATCACCCTCTATACAATATATACTATTGATTGTGTACTGTAATTTGAACGTATTTTTGCGTATAATTGATGGTGATCAATGTACAGTGAAGAATGTCATTAATTATGGCGAATATGGATAACCTCCATAAGATGCCATTTCAGTTTTTATATTATTTTGTTAACATATATTATGGAAATTGAAACATGATATTATATTGCAACAATAATGAAGTATAATAATAGAAATCACTTTGTTGTACAAAATAATACGACAATTATCTACTCCCAATAACAGCTGAAATTTTGTCTCCTCAATATTCACACAATACAGTTCTGTAAAATAATGTGTTGGCTATCGGTTACACGAATAATAATAAGAATAATATCTAGACAATTTTTTTAGATGTGTCGTTTTGTCGAAAAACCACTGCAAGGGCCCATTCAAAAATTAAAACACCTCTTAAATAGTTGAATCTTTTAGATTTCCTTGAACACCTCCACACTTTCCAGAGTTCGCAAATCATAGGGAATTTTGGTCCACAGCAACGGATCAACCAGGCAGAAGGCACGGTCAATATAATTATACAACAATCAATATTCAATGGAAGTGATTTCATTAGAGTAGGAATGGAAGGGGAAAGAATGACAAAGAGGATATATGTACTTGTCTGAAAAAAGGGTGTGAGGAAGCGCGGGCGTTCGAGAACTACGTGACCTGAGCATGTGGATCAAATTCTCAAAGACTGTCGCGTGTTAAGTAAGAGGAATCGGCCTGCATTTATGAGAAGCTGGATGAATGTAGAGAAAGCGAAAGAAGTAGAGGAAGTGCAGCATATTTGGAATACTGCAGGTAATTTGGAATACCGAGGTTTCTCAAAAATGGTTCGGTGCATCTATGTTTTGTTCTAATAATCTATAAGAACAAACAGCATCCACACCATTTACATGCAAAAATAAGTTTTTAGTTGATATTTTGTGTCGTACGGGTTGGACATATTTCCAAGCTTTTTCAAAAACTTTTTTTCTGGTAATTCAATTCTCCCTAAAATCGATCTTAACGTATCTAAAAATTGCTTTGTTTGTTTAAATTATTAAATGACATAATTAGTTAATGATTTTATGTTTATTTTTAAATTATTATTAATTTATATACAATTTATGGAAAATTAAATGAAATGATGGCTTGTTGCTAATTTGGAATACCAACAGTGAATATAATTTGGAATACCTATTCCATATTGAAAAGGAACATAAAAAAAATCAGAATCTGAATCTTCTGATTTGTCTTTGGTTGCTGATTCTAAAAATGATGTTGACTCAGATATGTCTGAGGTTTCTTTTGAAAAGGAGTGCCTGAAACCACCCGAAGAAGATGCAATGTGCTTTTTCTGTAACAGAAAATTTAATGACAACAGGTGTGAAGAAAATTGTGTGCAATGCTTAATGTGTGTAATGTGGGTGCACTGTGCATGTGTAGGAAATGATTTGTAGTCCTATATTTGTGATTATTGTAAATATTATTTAAAAAGTTTTACATTATTTTATACTTTCCAATAGGTGCAGGTAATTTGGAATACCCTATTCCAAATTACCTGCACCTTATGTCAAAACGCAATTTTTGCCATTTTTCAATTATTTGACGTTTTCACTTGTTTTATATAAAAATAACATCTTTTTTCACATTTCATGTTGACAAGTATAAAATTTATGATAAATAAATGCTATTTCTCTTACTAAAATGGTTTTTGTTTTTATGTTATTGCTTAAAATGTAAATGGTATTCCAAATATGCTGCACTTCCTCTACATATGTATAAAATATATTGTTTTATACATATTTTGTTGTATATCTTCATATTCCCTCATTATTTTATTCAACTTCACAAATCTCAATTCAACACATAGTATTATACCTACCTAACATTTGTTTTATGGAATACGAGTATATCAGATTAAATTTAGTTTAACGAAGTATGTCAAAGATAATCGTGATGAACCTACCTAATTAGATTCTCTCGATTTCTACTCCAAGCGAACATCGTCAAGAGATAATAATTATACATTCATATCTTTGCCTTTTCAAAATCTATCCATATTATATTATAATTATGATGAAATTATTGCTTTAAATATTCGATAAGAATACTTCAGTAGAGCGTTTTGTTTTTTTTTTAAATATACCTATAAGTAATTATAAGTTAAATAAAGATATTCACTGTGTCGGTGTTTAGGTAGTAGAATTCCATATCGAAATAATAAAACAAATGTTTTATTCTACTAATGGTTTATTATGTGAGAGAGACGTCTTTCGTCTGATGAGGACATTGTCAATCTGATTTTAAAAATACAACATCATTCATATATATAAAAATATTTACAATAACAAAGATAAGAGAGTATAGTATAATATTATAATGAAGTATGTATCAGTAACTAATTCTAAGAAATCACTAATTACAATGCGAGAGGGAGAACAATATGTATATGTATTTGTGTGACAAGGACAAGCATGGTGTATTGTATTAATCTGGTTAATCCTATCTATTTGTTGTTATTCTTATAAGGTGAATTTGTGAAAAGGGAAACATATTTCCCTTTTCACAAATTCACCTTATAAGAATAACAACAAATAGATAGGATTAACCAGATTAATACAATACACCATGCTTGTCCTTGTCACACAAATACATATACATATTGTTCTCCCTCTCGCATTGTAATTAGTGATTTCTTAGAATTAGTTACTGATATGTACATACTTCATTATAATATTATACTATACTCTCTTATCATTGTTATTGTAAATATTTTTATATATATGAATGATGTTGTATTTTTAAAATCAGATTGACAATGTCCTCATCAGACGAAAGACGTCTCTCTCACATAATAAACCATTAGTAGAATAAAACATTTGTTTTATTATTTCGATTTAAATAAAGATGTATTTCCATAATAAACATTTTTCCGCCTTGATCTTTTATATTAGTTTTAGAATCAATGTGGGCAGATAAACAGAATATTTCCTTTATTAATTTTTCTTTTGTAATAATAAACTTTGTTCCCACTTACATACACATATTATGATTTTCCATATGAACTACTTTAAACATTCCTAAAAGTTTACATAAAGCCCATTAGAGTGTTATTATTTAATGTAGGTACACGGGAACTGTTTGATAATTTCCTGAAATTAAATTATCTTGTACCAATAACTAGATATTAACGAATAATGATTAATTAACCCAATTTAATATTGATACGATGATTTCCATTCCTTTTGTTTATTATCATAAACTAAATTTCGAAATTCATAAATCGCTACGTTTACTTTCGTTTCAAAAATACTTTCTTGACATTTCGTTAATTAAGTCCATTACTTTTTCGGGGAGGAGGTCACCTTATATCAAGAGCCGGTATCCATAACAGGTGTAGTGGCTAGTTACACCACCTAACTTCTTTCATTTGAAAAATTTAAAACAAGAACATTTTTAGACCATAGCATGTGAAGACAACATTAGATATTTTTCATTATTCATTCATTTTTCATCAATCATTAAATCATCACTGTGTTTGGATTTTCTTCTAAAATTTTTAAATCTTATCTGTTTTAATACATACATATATTACTTAAAGAGTTTTTTACTCAAAATAGTTCAACTTTCTAAAACAGGCAATGTCTTTTTGAACGTTCATTTTTCCAGTTCCTGGAACAAACTGTAAAAACTTGCTTGTAGCCTAGGTTATATTTTCAAAAATAAAATCGATTGAACGAGTAACTGGGAAATCGGTTAACGATTAATATTTTTTATTCAAGGAATTCCACTGCTCTTGCTAAGATAAAGTATAAGTCGAAACAACATAGGTATACCTACTTATATAGACAGCTAATTTTGAATTTTAAACACGAACGCACCTGTTTACAGATTCGCTCTAATAAAATTATTTATAACGCATGGTTTCATTTTACCCGCAGGTTAAATAAACCAAAACATCCATTATTTAGAGAGTATTAAGACCCTAATATTCATTTCTTAGCTGAGTATAATTGACGTTTAAATAGCAATAATATAACATTCTTTTGTAAAAAGTGTAGAACTTACGTAAATGTTTTGATTATTTTGTAAAGAGGAATGAATTAACAGGTGTTTATTTTCACACATGAGTGAACTTGTGTAAACGATACCATATGTTTTCAATCATTGAATTAAGTTGAACTAACGATGGTTATATTTTTGTAATATTCGGTTTCTTATTTTCTGTGAATTATCAAAGTGCATTTAATAAACTTATTGTCTTTGACCACTCAAATTGACTTGTAAATCACTGGAATTCTACTATTACTACTATACACACAAGTGGGGTAGCTACAAGACCACCCGCATATAATAAACATGCAAGCTGTCCTCTTCGTGCCAATATACAAATTAATACATTCAGGATGGGTAGCGAACCTCATCGCTGAGTTTAAAATATAATATGTCTTGATTTAAATCACCGTAATTCTCCGTCACTCAAATACATGCAAAGTAAACCCTCCTAGAAATGACATACATAAAAGTATATAAGTATTAACGCATAATGTTACTTACATTAATGGGTCTAAAAATAATACTATTGCTAAAAATGTTTCAATACACTGGCTATTTTTGCCCAGATTTTTATTTTAGTTTTTGTTATCTATGGTCCTAAAACTTTCGCCTACAATTAGTAGGTAGAAATAGTAGTTTTACTAGTACCTGCCGCAAGAATCAACCGAGCGTACTATTTCACACACCTGCTGTTAATATTTAACCGATTGTCTGAAGTGACACGAGCTGTTGGTTAATTTGACATACGTAGTGGAAAATTGATTTAAAACTAATACTGAACACGTGACAAACACGTAATGTTTCGCCGTTTTGGGGATAATCTGCTTTAATCTAAAACCCAAATACTAATTATTGCTACCCTCAAAGTTTTGCTAAATCCACTAACCACTATTTTCGGATTTTGGGGAGGTAAATATTGATTCTTTACTTTGATACATGAATAGTTTTAGTGAATTGAAGTATTTCTTTTATTTGTAAATTGTAGATTGTATGTATATTTTGTAGATGGCTGTGAAGTTCTTAACATATAAAACATCTTACACCTTTTTCTGTAAGCTATCGAGTGTCCAGTAAAAGCTGGTGTCGTTTAAAAATACGATATTACACTTAACATCTTCAATTCAACGATGAAGTTTGCCGCATATCCTCATTGTCTTAATAATTTATTGTAGGGAAAAAGGTTAACTCATTTGAAGTAGGTCAGCAGATGGATTTGACGTTAAGTTTTTATCATCGAAGTCAATATACAAATACTTTTTATGTAGATTTTGTTTTTTATTTCGTATATCTTACAAATAAAAAAATCACTAAAAACATGACAAATACAGGAAAGCATTTTTATCCGAACATTTACTCTCATATAAATTTAATATGTAATAAAACCTTCATTTTGTGACAATCGTTCAGCCAATTTTTCATTTATTTTGTAAAGTTTTATATTTATTTACCTATATAAAACTTTATAGTTTTATTTTTTTCATAATAAATGTCAACTCAATAAATTAATTTGTAGTTTTAAAATAAAATATAGAAATATATTATTGAGCACTGTTTAAACTCCACTTGGTTAGGTAAGATACCGAACGTTTTCGTCTATAGGTACTTGTAGGCATCTTCAGGGAATCTGAAATCTCATATATTTTTATATTTTATTTAATAAAATTAAAAATGGATTTCCACAGTGTAAACACAAAAACTCTTGAATTATTAATTTGTAGTGTTACATTATGCAAAAATAAATAAATTAATTTCAAAAGGTAGTGTAGGCAGACAGATCAATTTAACACACCGGCATTTCAAACAATTTCTTACATAAGGGATACGGCGTGATGGGGTGGATATTTTTTTTTGCAGAATTGCCATCCACACTTCTCAGCATTATACAACCAGATAAGTCTCCATATGATCAGTCATGGTCACACAAAAACTTAACAGTCGAATGCCGGGAAAAATTCACCTATCCAGATATAATGGATATCAAAGGATTAGGCTCAGAACGAAAATACCAGCATTGTGCCTGAAATATCTGTGTTCATAAACTTTTTTACAATATTACAAGTGTTTATTATTTTTTTATTTTATAGAGACACTCACAGAAAACTGACAATACAATACATAAATTACAAACATACAACAAGATCTGGCCAGTTCCCCAATTAACCCAATGCCCGCGAGCGTATCAACTGTTGATACAGCAAATGTACAACTTTAGTGCGCGTTCGTATCAAATGTTGACACAAGGAATTTACATCTAAATATTATCTATACTATAGGGACTAAGGACACATACTTATAATGAAATTAAAATCAAAACCATACTCTCACTGATATTTGTGGATAAACTCAAATATTATAACGATTAATTAACAAAAACATCGATATTATGAGAGGCCGCAAACTTCAAATTTTCGTTGATATTTCAAATAATGGCGGGCACCACACGTGACAGTTCTGCGCATGCGCGGAACGAAATTCGGTACATAGCCGTGCACTCAAAGAGGACGTATGCGTCGGTACCTTCAGTATTTGAAACTAAAATTGTAAATTTGTAAATCGATGTTTATCTATGTATTTTTTTTCGTTAAAAAAACAGATACATATTTTCAAATCTGTCCAGGCATTTGGAACATCAGATTATAACGGGTTAATATTATTTAAGTATATATAGGTATCTACATAGGTACCTCTTTGTAACATCCGATATTTATTACGTCTCAAATAAAATATGTACTTTCCCAATCAACAGTGAGGTTGTATAATTTGTTAGAAACAGTTTTTTTTTGTTTTATAATGTTTTATAAAGGGTTTCCGCAGAAAGTATTTCGCGGCACAACACTGATTTGTTCTATAATGTAGATGTAAAACTGTTCTTGTAATAAAATGAAAATTCTTATTCACTGTGTCGGTGTTTCGGTAGTACGAGTGTCGGTGTGTCGGTGTTTCGTATAATTCCATAGCGAAATAAATAAAACAAATAAATAAATAAAACTCTTCTGCGTAAGTTTTCGAGTGTCCTGTAAAAGGCAGGTGTTCGAAAAAAATAAGACATTTTACATCTTAAATTCAGCGTTGAGGTTTGCCACCCATCCTGAATGTCTTGATTTTATACTGGCACGAAGAGGACAGTTTGTATGTTTCTTACATACAGCTGATCTGCTGGCTACCCCACTTGTGGGATATGCCGTGATGGTATAGTAGTAGTAGTAGTAGTAGTAATAAATAAAACAAAAATGTTTTATTCTACTATGAAAATACTGTTTTATTCACCACCTATCTGTGTTGTATAACCATCGTCTCAAATATAATGTTTTATAAAACCCGTAGTGTAATTACTCACGCGTCTCTTGTAAAACCATAAATTGTTATTTGGGTATATAATATTGTACTGTACCACTTCAAAGATATCCGATTATATAAATAAAAAAACTATATACATGGGTGTCGTATAAACTAGAGATGAAACTGATATCCGGCAACTATTTGATATAACTATTCGATAGGTACTTATCATGAAGAAATAGCAAAAAATCTTGAAATCAAAATTACTAAGGCTATTTTTTATGGTGAAAATAAAACTACCTATACCTATGTACCTAGTAGGTACGTAAAATCTTTTTATGTCTTATTTCAAATTATCAAGAAGTTGATGTTTACTTTTGTTCTAAAAAAATCTAGGTAGGTATAATAGTGTTTAATTTTACATAATATGTCTACATAAATAAAATTTTGAATTTTAATAATAAAAGTGGGTATAGTTTTTACGGCCATTTATGTTATAAAGAACATTCTGCAATTCACCTAAACTTAACAAATTACGGGAATGGCCGAATATTTAGTATCCGGCCAATCTATTTCATTTCTAGTATAAATAATAATAAAGTACTTAAGTACTATGGTTATTAAATACACAAACAATAATAAGGTACCTAAGTATTATGTTTACTAAATATGCCCGCGATGTTTATAGGTAATTGAATCAATGCAGGGTCCTGTGACACAATTACTGAGCCATGTCTAGACGCATGGCGGCTGAGGAAGCAGGTACCTTTGTATGGGATATCATTATTTACTGATTTAAGACGTTATTATAAGCTTTAACTATTATATTTGGTACAAAAACAAATAGGAGAACGATGTGAATGATGTTTACATTAAAATTATAATTCTAAACCCAAGTAATTACTATGATTTTATTGTTTTAATTGAACCATCAAAAAGGAACGCGGACGTTTGTGACAGTATTTCTCATTAATTCGCGCCTCCCGGGTTAAGAGCGTCTACAAATATATATATATATATATATATATTATAATAGGTTTTTGAATTTTAATGTACAAATTAACCGGTAAATCTAATTTTTGTAAATTATTTATTGAAGATTTCAGAGTTACCCCTGTAGCTGACATGACTAAAGGTATTATATAAACGGTCCTAGAATGCCAAATATTTTCTGTTTCTCCTGCTAGTTCTGTATATTTACGTATTTTTTCTGCGACGGTTGTTTGTATATTATGTGTATTTGGGACAGCGATGTCTATTAGGTACGTTATTTTATTACGTTTATCATGTAATACTAAATCGGGTCTATTATGATGTATTTATAGGTCGGTAGATAAATCCGCTTTTTCCAGGACAATAGAAATAATATGATTCAATATTATCATCTTCATAGAAATTTCATTTTAAGCAAAACGAACTCAACAGTGTCCTTATAACGAAACATCGGTAAACGAGATATAGAAGAGAGATAAGATTTTCCAATTGTTCTCGAATAGGTTGTGATCATATTATAATACATTGTACCTAGTACAATAATAATATGTATAGGTACAATACAATCGAATCTTTTGAATCTAATATTGTTCTCAGGCACGCAGTATCTTAAAGGGTTACGTGTGTCGAGTGGTATGGGAAAGATACAAAGAAAATCTTATAAAATATTATCTACATCTTTGTATATCTGCTCTTATTCTCTGCCGACTTTTTTCCAAGCATTGAGTAATGTCATTGATCCTGTATATGTGAACTATAATTAGCATGAAGAAGATTACTCGCATGTTAAGAACATGGAATTACTCCGCTGGCTTGAAATTTCGTGATGCTATGAATGAATTAAAAAAAAAATTGCTCCTGCTAGTGCGGAAAAATGTTTGAAATTTATGAGAGCAATATGGGTAAAATGCACTTAAACCAGACTAATCTGATTCTTAAGCATCATAGAACTTTATTTGCTTCGTCCGAAAATTTCTCAGTCAATTGCATTGCGCAATTAGTTCAGTCTAGTGGTTGTGTTAACTTAAATCAATTATATGAAGTACACAAACAGCAAGTCTATCACTGTTTCAACTTGCAACAAACTTTCAACAATAAATTCAAATTATTATATGTTATGATCTTACCTATTTCTTGTGTCCAGTATGGAACAAAGATCTCCCGCTTGGACTTTCACACTCTCTGTGAAACGTGACTCTCTTGCAATGCAAGCCCGACACTTTGATAAACTCTCGTTTTTAAAAATGTTTGAAATATTTAATGAAAGTTTTTACATACGTTCATACCAACAAGGCCCTCCTCTTGCGGGGTAGGCAGAAAGGATCAAGCTCCACTTCCTTCTATCCTTGCATACATCTTTCGCTTCCGTCACTGTCATACAATTCCTCATACATGCTCTCCTGTTCAATGTGCTCAACACGTGACCGTCCTGTAGGATTTGATTAAAATGATCTTGCCATTTGATCTTCGGACGTCTACGTCTCCGAGCACAAGGTTTTTATACAACAAATATTATTTTCGGGTACATTAACTAGTTTCGAATAAAACGAAAATAGAGCAGGAATGGAGAATCAGAATTTCCATACTTATCTCTTCTCATTATTTAAGCAAGTAATATTGCTCATATTTGTCCATAATATTCTCCAGTTGGTTCCTAAAACCATTATTGTTATTGAAAATCCGAAAAAAAGATTCGTAAGGTACTTCGTGAAAATATAAAATCATAAAATAGATCGTATACAAGTTACATAATATTATAATATAATAATATGTTTGACAATGTACGAGTATATGAGTATTTTAGCTATGAATCGACTGCACAAAATAGAGAATAGAAAAGTTGATGTTGATATTATTTTCAATAATTCATAACGCTTCACTATGAACCGATTTGTTTGTATGTATAGATAATTGCTTTCCACGGAGGATCCCTATATAACTTAATTTGTTTTCATGTTTTTGTTTTTCGTTGACTGTTGTTATAATACGTTGATTGTTTTTGTTTTCAACTGAATTTATGAATTTATATTATTATTTAATATAAAAGGTGTTTTAGCCCTATAATTTTTTTAAAGTAAATATTATTGTTAACCTAATAATGTACCTACCCACTTACCTGTTACGTGAAAGATAATATTAATTGACATGTATTGTTTACTGTTAATTAAAAAATGGTTTATTTTAATATAATTTAGTTTTACATACCTTAAATCCAATTTCTTTAAATTTTTATATTTTGTTAGGTTAAATTAAATTTGCGATATTTTTTACCTCATAGTTCTTTGTTGTGAAATAAATATTTGGAGATTTTTTTGTAAAAAAAAAAAAAATCATGAATTTCACATCATATTTTTCAATTTTACTTAAGTGCTAAAAAAATATAGCTACACAATTTTATAATTTAAGAATGTCGTGAGAAAAAAGCTCTGGTTTCTGCCCTTTGCTCCCGAGAGAAACTTTTTGGAGCGCAGGGAAGTAATTTGTTTTTGTCCATACATAGATATTTTTTATGTTGAGTTTTGGTTCTGTTCTAAGGTTCGCTCTTCTATTAATTAACAAATATCAATCTATAAATGTAGGTATCAAGAATACCATCACGGCATTTCTCTCACATTGGGTAGCTGAAACATATAAGTAATCCGCTTTTTGACACTAAAATTAAAAGATTCAGGATGATGATGATGATGATGATTTTGGATGATTTTATTTATGACGCCGTTTTACAGTCTCTAGACCGTCTCAAGGGCGCCAGTGAAGAGTTCAGTTTTTTGCCTCTGAAGCTAGTGACTGTCTGACCATCTCTCAGCAGCACCGGTAGGCGATTCCACTTAACTAGTCCAACAACACCAAAAGCCCTCTCGTAGAAGTTGGACTTACCGGCTCTATTGGGCTCAGTTAGTCTATTCACGGCCAGTTCCATAGAGCGCAGAGGTCTTCTAGTGGATGGGTGGCATATTTCATCGCTGAAGATGTTCAATGTCTAAAACGCGAAGACTTTTCTATTACAGGACACTTGAAAACATAGAGAAAAAAGTGAGAGGCATATTCTTTACCGGGGACTCCATAATGTCGAAAAAAATTTCCGAACAAAAATAAATAATTTCTTTCACAAAATAAAGTTAATCCACCTACACTTAATTAAAACATGAAATAAACACGATTTAAAAAAAGAAATGGAATAAAATCTTCAACTATTAAGCATAATTCAAATATAATTTGAAGCCATTATTCATAACAAATCCAATTTATAATAACACTTTTGGCAACTATTAAGAATAATCTAACGAATTTAATTAAGTCTAATCGAGAATTAGTATTCCTAAATGAGAACAATACTAATTAGTGAGTAGTTTAATAAACTATAAAAGAACTTCTCTATATTATTTAGCAAGATTAAAATAATATCCAAGTATTTAATGAAATAGATGTAATAAATTTTGTTTTCAGCGGCATCTGTTGGCACAATTAATAGCGTCTGAATAATTTTAATAGTGAAATTCAATCAGTTAAGCGATTTATCTGCTTCCTTTTCTATGACAGATTTCCCCATTATTTTGTTGACACATTTTCTAGACAATGTACAAGTAATAAGTTGGTATAAAAGTTTTGTCTGGGAAATATTTTGAAAAAGTAAGTTGACGAATGTGTGTACTTAGGTAGTTTGTTCACGAGAGATGGGAAGTGTGAAAGCGATATTGAAAGGAGAAAAGTTGCTGGCAATAAGGTAAATGGTGCAATCCGACCAATAATTGCAAATAGAAACATATCTACCACAGCTAAAAGGTTGGTGCACTCTTCTATCTTAGTGCCAACACTTATGTATGCAAGTGAGACGTGGATATGGTTAAAGAAGGATGAAAGTGGCATAAATGCAGTGGAAATGAGATCGTTGAGGAGGATGTGTGGCAAAAGTCGGAGAGATCGTGTGCGTAACAGTGATACACGAAAGGAATGTGGAATGAAAGTTGGTGTAATAACAAGGATGAATGTAAATAAGTTAAGATGGTTTGGGCACGTGGAAAGAATGAATGAGGACAGAATGACTAAGAAGATATATTTGGCTGAGAGGAATGGTGCTCGGAGACGCGGACGTCCGAGGATTAAATGGCAAGATCATTTAAATCAAATCCTACAGGACGGTCACGTGTTGAGCACATTGAACAGGAGAGCATGCATGAGGAATTGTATGACAGTGACGGAAGCGAAAGATGTATGCAAGGATAGAAGGAAGTGGCGCTCGATCCTTTCTGTCTACCCCGCGAGGGAAGCGGCGTGATGGTATGTATGTATGTATATTTTGAAAATATTTTGAATTACGAGGTGTTCACGACACAGAATATGTTTTTCACTCTTTTTTGTAAGTTTTTGAATGCCCTGTAAGGCAAGCGTTCGTAAAAACTCAGGCACAAGACAATAATTAGCATCTACTCATCATATGGATTGATGCTTACATATATACATACATAATAATAGGTAATATATGTAAATCTTTATTGCGCAAAAAATCAACAGTAGAAAAACATCACGACAACATTTTTACTGAACAAATAAATTTGTGCAATCCCCTAAGTGTTAAATTCCCCTAACGCGAAGTTATCGCAGAAGCGCTATATCTTCCAACTAATCCATACATACATACCATCACGCCACTTCCCTCGCGGAGTAGGCAGAAAGGATCGAGCGCGATTTCCTTCTATCCTTGCATACATCTTTCGCTTCCGTCACTGTCATACAATTCCTCATGCATTCTTTTCTGTGCAATGTGCTCAACATGTGACTGTAGGATTTGATTTAAATGATTTTGCCATTTGATCCTCGGACGTCCACGTCTCCGAGCACCATACCTCTTGTTCAAATATATCTTCTCGGTCATTGTGTTCTCATTAATTCTTGCCACAAGCCCAAACCATTGTAGCTTATTTACATTCATCCTTATTATTATTATTATTACACCAACTTTCATTCCATATTCCTCTCGTATGGCACTGTTGATACCTAGGAGTATATAATACATCTTCTTCTTCTTCTTCTTCTCTTCTTCTTCAGCCGTCTCTCCACTGCTGGATGTAGGCCTCTTCTAATTTCTTCCATTTTTCTCTTCTTTGGGCTTCTCTCATCCACCTGCTACCCGCGACAGGGATAATACATAGATAATACATAATAGATAATACAGGGATAATATATAATACATAGGTATCTAGAAATAAGTGATGAATATTATTATTTGAATACTGCATACAAATATTAACAATATGTTAAATTATCATGTTCTTTTTTTTCTTTCACTGTAGTATGTTTGGTAAGATTTATTTTGTAATGTGTTAGCAAACTTTGCTGGTTTATGTGCCAATTTTTTTTTATCTTTCTTTATTACCTATGTATTGTTTTAACTGTATGTTTACGTAAACTATAAAATAAAAAATAAATAAATAAAAAATAAAATCACGTCTAGGTATCTTGAGAATCTATATTTTTATCTTTATTCAAACCGTCACGGCGTCTTCAACAAGTCGGATAGCTAGTGGAATAACTGCATGTATGTAATAAAAATGTAGCCAGTCATTAGACCAACTGCAAATGTAAGTGTTTTTTGTTTGCTGATAAAAAAATAATACACTCAGAATGAATGACATCATTGCTAATAGAAAATATTTTATTTTTATTTATTTATTTTACAACACACGGCGTGAGCCTTTTACATGTTAATCAAGCAGTATAACAAACAACAAACAGAAACAGATATAATAGTCAAGAATACATTATTATAATTATAGATTTGAAGTGAAAAATTAATGAAGCAACACTCAATAATAAAAAAGGACAAAGCAAAACAAAAAAAGTCAATAGGTAACAAAATGTCAACGATAAAAAAAAATTGCATTAATTATATCAATTCAAACAAGCATGAATATGTCAAAATAAAAAAAAATAATAAAAAAAAATCCGATCAGAAAGATAATATTTTGATAATATGCAATTAGGATGATTAGAATGTCAATAAATATAGTACAAAACAAATGATATTAATTAGATTATTAAAAAATAGAATGGTTTAAAATATTTGCTATAAAAACAAAGAAAAATGAAGTGTCAACAAAATAAAGAAAAATTAAACTGTCGATGAACTGTCATAATATAATACATTGATGAATACATACCTCTGCCTACCCCACTTGGGATACGGCGTGAGGGTATAGGATAGGATAGGATAGGATGAATACATATTTAAATACAATATTGAATGTTTTACGCTATCGTGTTACAATTATAAAATATTACATACACACAAACCAAACCATTAGTGCAAGTTGCTATGTGGGAGAAACATGTACAACATCTCTCAAAGCACGCCTTGTGTATTTCATCATCCTTTCATTAAATATCAGAAGCAAAGCATGCTCTTGTTATATTAATAATCATAATAATATTACAATATTTTTCCTTTGTCAGAATTGCAGGTAACGAGTTTGTTTTTTTTAGATGTTGTGATTTGTCTAGCATAATATTGTAGTCTGTGTATATGGGTATCTAGCGTTAATAGCTTAGCTAGCTTTTCTCTTCTCTCTTCCTTCCTTCCTTCCTCTTCTTCTTTCTTTAATTATTTTTTTATATATTGTGCTTTGTATTAAATTGTTCTTAGTTTAGATACTTTAATTGGCGATGTAAATTATTAAATGTATATTATTGTATTATTCATTGTTAAAGCTGTTGTATATATTAAAATAAATAAATAAAAAAATAAAAATAAAATATATTTTTTTTATTATAGTCTGCCTTCCTGAATAAGATTGTTTCCTACTCCTCAAGGCTCCAAGTATGAGGTCAAGGATTTCTTTATCACTCAGTATTTTAATCTGTTTCTTTTGATTTTCCTACCTGTTATTTTTCTCTTTTACCTCCTTTCTTTGTTTCAAAAGCATATAAAGAAATTTACATGGAATGAGGTCAGTTAGAAGAAATCGTGCCTTGGCGATAACTTATAATATAATGATTATGTGGGTATTTACTTATTAACCTACAGAACTATTTTTGTCCAATGCTGAATACAAACCTCTCCAATATGTCAATCACATTTTGAACCACTCTAGATTAATCATTTCAATTTATCACATTCACCGATAGTCAACCTATTTGAATATGTCTACAGTATGTCTACCCAATACAGTTATATAACTTGTATGCTTTTTTTGTGCAGTAAAGTTTATTATTATTATGTCACCCTAATACAGAATGTCTCCTCAAAATGTTAACAAACATCTTTTTTCTAGGCTTTGTGCAATAAGTCATCAACAATAATATGTTTTTTGAATGGTTCATCAGGTGAACTTTCGGCAGGAAGTTTCTTGAAAATAATGTTTCAATAAACTATGCAAGCAGCATTGCAGATGAAAAACAATGAAAAAATATTGTGAAGAGTCCTTATTAATCCTTGTGAAAGAAACGTGGTTAACTTCTCAAAGGGATTCGTAAAGGATATGTTTAAAACAACCGTATCGTACTTATATGTTTCTGAAACAAGAAATAAAAAAATATACAAATACAAAATGAAATTATTAGATGTATGAAAGCAAAATCAAAAAGCGCAATTCAGAAACAAAAATGTTATTTCGTTGTTTACACTTCACAATGCACGATGAATATTATATTGTATGCTTAACAATACTATGCTGTATGTTAAGTACTTGAATAATAATAAAAATAAAAGTATATAATAGGTATGTAGGTAGAAATGTAAATTTCACATTTCACTCCTTGTTTAGGAAAAAAGGTTCTTTGAAAGATTCGGTGTATTTTCATTGGATAAAACTTTTGTCGGATACTCGAAAGGTAAGTTTTTAGTTGTTTATACTATGTTAATATTTAGATTTTAAATCTCACAATTATGTCCAAACTTTGATAAAAGTTGACGTAAGACTAGCAATATAACGTTTTTATATTTATTGAATTGATACACAAGTAGTAGAGTTCCATAATTGTAAAATATAGACTTCTTAGGTCATTATTAAAATTGATAATGAACTTAAAAGTCGAGAGACGTCTCTCTCGTGTTGTTATATTTAAAATGATTTACAAAAAGTCAGTTTTGCAAGTGTTAAGCAGCAATAATTAACACTCTTATAACAATAAGATAAATATCAGTTTGGGTTTCTCTGCATCTCAAAAAATTTTCCCTTTACTTCCTTCCTTATCTTTATATTTTCATTTGTGACACTGATTCATATTTTCGTGTATGTGTATTAGTGATGTAACGAATGTCTGATTTTGGATATTCGCGAATGCGAATGCGAATGCGAATATTTCATGCCGACATTCGCGAATGCGAATGCGAATGCGAATATTGACTTGAAAATGGTATAGGAATTTGAAATATTCCAAAACTCCTCGGTTTTCTTAAAGAATATTTTCTTGCAGTACCTTTTTCCACAATGTACCGGGTAAGTATCCGGTACTTTCACCGAATTACTGATTTGTTTCTTCATTTACATGGTACACAACAGATGAAAGACATATAAATATAAACATGTAAGCGACAAAAACATTCCAAGAGTCTTACATCGAAACAGTGCATACTTCAGCAATAACACACAAAACAATTATAGAAAATCTTACACATAATATAGGTATTAATTCACAATACATCCAATCACCCATTCCTATTACAAATCGCTGCTCATCCAATTTCGCACACATACCTAATACATTCATTCGCACAAACACATTCACACTTCACTAATGTATGCAATAACAATACAAAAAAACTCTTAAAAAAGAAAAATCAAAAATTTAAAAATTTAAAAAACAGTAAAAATTAATACTATCCCAAACACTTCACATTTTATCAAACATATACATTTTTTTTTATATTTATTTCATCTTATTCTACCCTCAACTCTCTTTTCTCACAAACCTGACGTAATTGGCACTTTAAAATTCTATAAACAGGGTTTCTTGAGTCTGCAATCGTTTTTGTTTTTTTTTAATGTAGAACGGAAAAGAAGATCTTGAGGAAGCATTCTAAAGTTAATCCTATCTAAAATATTAGGCACATCGTATTCGGACAAGCATATTTTTCTCAGGTTGCATGCATCCAGCAAAACTCTTCACAATTCCAATTTAGGCAAATCTTTAATAAATACAGGGTAATGCAATCTCTTCCTAACCAAACGAATGAATTTAGACTGAGTTCTCTCAACTTGATCGACATATTTTTTAAAATGTGGATTCCATACAGAGGAACAGTCCTCCAGCTTGGAGCGAAACAACGATAAGTACAAGTACAAATACGATTCATATAACCTAAATGACTTTGTAGATCTCAGAATAAATCCCAGTATTTTATTGCTCTCTTCGATAATTTTGTCCACGTGATCATCAAAGTGAAGCTCAGAGTTAAACACCACACCTTAATCTCTAATCTTATTTACTTCTTTTAAATCATGATTATGGATATAGTAAATTTATCGAATTTTGTTTCTATTTTTGGTAAAAGAGATCAGATTACACTTCTCCAGATTCAAGTGCAAGTTATTTCTTTTACAGTACTCGTGTAGTCTTTCCAAGTCCTCGTTAAGCATTTCATAGTCAAACAATAATTGAATTTGACAGTATATTTTTAAATCGTCCGCAAATAATAGAAGCTCTGAGTGGTCAAAGCACTTTTTTATGTTGTTTATGAATATCGTGAAAAGTAAAGGACCCAAAGAAGACCCCTGAGGGACACCAGATGTAACACTGACACTGCCAGATGAGTAACCGTTAAGTTTAACTGTCATCAATCTATCAGAAATATATGAGTCAATCCACCTTAGTTGAAAAAAGTCGATGTTCTACTTTATCAAATGCCTTTTGAAAGCCGATATAAATGGCATCCAACTGTATACGATTGTCCATAGCTGAGAAAAAAAATCAGATTTGTTACTGTCGATCTTCCACTCATGAATCCATGCTGCTCTACAAGAAGATAAGGCTTCAGGAAAAAAGTAATTTGTTCACGAACCATACCCTCAAATATTTTTGAAATAGGTGATAGAATTAAAATTGGTCTGTAGTTACGAACGTCCGATTTGCTGCCAGATTTATGTAAAGGAATAATACTAGCCATCTTCCATTTGCATGGAAAACATCCTTCTTGTAAACTCCTAATTTATTTATCGTGTCGAAACCCAGAGAAAAAACCCATCAAACTGATTTCCAGTGCTGCGCAAAACGCGCAGCAGGTGGAGATGCGTCAAAAATATCCTCCATAGTGCAAGTGACAGGGCACAATGGACACTCCAACAAGTGTGGCATAGTCTGTGCTGCACCACAGTCACACGCTCCGGATTCGTCCTGTAGGAAGCCCAATCGTTCTCTATTGTCGCGGCAGTTTCCTACACCAGATCTCAGTCGATTTAGGGTTTTCCATGTCCCATAGTCTAGATTGCCTCCTGCAGCAAGGTGTTCTAATAAATGTCAGATACAATGGTTTGGTTAAATGACTTACACATCTCTTTAATATATTGGTGCTAGACCATCAGGGCCAACTCCTTTTGTCTCATCTATACCTAATAAACGTTTATGAATATCAGATTTCAAGATATTAACCATGGATAAACATGAGTTAGTTAAAATATTTTCCAATTCTTTAGTATTAGAATCATGCAAATTATTCAGTGAAAATACAGAACCAAAAAACGTCGAAAACAAGTTTGCAATCCCCTCTGGATCGCTCGAAGTCTGGTCACCGTCACCCATTACCCTTGGATAGCCTCTAGATTCTTTAAGGGAATTCACGAATGAAAAGAAAGACTTGACATTGCCCTTAAGTGACTTCTCAGTGTTATTAATAAAAGACCTATAATCGTGATTCTGCGACAACTTCAACTGAGCTCTTAGTTGAAAAAATAAATTGTAGTCAGAATCATTACGGTTCATCTTCAACTTACGCCAAGCCTTAGACTTCTCTTAAACAATAACAGAATTCTATTAGAGAACCATTTGGGAAAATTATTAGGTGACACTCTCTTCATATGTAGGTGTATGCTTCTCAATTATTGGCAAAACATAACCATAAAAAGATTCAATCATCTTATTCACCGGTCCGTTTCCCAAAACACTGACCCAATCAACACTTTGTAGTTCAAAATTTATTTCCGAAAAGTTTGACTTAAAGTATATTAATTTCCGGATCATATTTTGAGACAAATCCTCAGCAATTTCAAACTCATAATCTATCAACAGTGAAGGATAGTGTGAATCCTTACCAACCAGTGGAGAGTCACATCTGGTAACAGAACACGGAATAGTTGAAAGAACTAAATCCAAGATAACTTGATTGCTGTTATAAACTCCGTTAGACTGAAACATATTGAGAAAAGATATAGATTCTATCAAATACTGCGCAACAGGACACGAATAAGAATACGGAACAAAGATTGAATCAACATCGGGGTCTTTTTTCCATTGGATTGTTGGGATATTGGAATCTCCAATAAGACAAATATCCGTTTTGCCGTAATAGCTGATTAAACGTTCAGATATACTTTAAAAAAAAGATGTTTTAAGTATCTAAGGATGTGGAAGGCGGTATATACATATACTACACCCAGTAGCGGTGAGCATTTTTTCATGCGTTACCGATGAAAAACGAATACTGGTAAAAAAAACTTTCACCAGTATCATCCCAAACAAGAGTGGATGAATATCCTAGTGTCCGATCCACAGCAATTAAGACCCCACCTCCATCCCTTTTACCACTCAATATGAAATCCCTATCCTTGCGGTAAACTGTATATTCGTTTTGAAAAAGTTCGCTGTCAAATATGCCACAATTTAGCCAAGCTTCCGTCAGAACAATTATATCATAACTATTTGCAAATAAGTTTGCTCTAAACTCCTCGATCTTAGTCTTCAAGCCCCGAAAATTCTGAGAGAATACTTTAGTGTGGTTCACCTTGTAGTATGATATAAATATTCCTTAAATAGAATATAAAATTATTGTAGGGCCCTATACTCATAGCAGTTGTAATACTTAAAACAAACATATAAATTAAATCTCCACAAATGCATATTTCTCCTAATAATAATAACATCATCAAGCAAACGAACACAGGAAACAATACAAAAAATGTGGCCAACACGGAACAGACCAGATACTTTATTACTAAAATAATATTCGCAAAACATTCGCATATTTTTTTGCGAATGCGAATACTTTGAAATATGCGAATATTCGCGAATGCGAATGCGAATGCGAATATTCGTTACATCACTAATGTGTATGGAACAGGTAAGTAGGTTAGGTTGTGAAGTGAATGACAGCACTGATTGTTTACAGTCCTTGTTCAAATTATTAGAGCCACATAAGAAAAATACGTTTTTCAACTTTAAATACGAATAAAATTCAAAATCGGTTTTGACTTACAGTTTTTTTTAATGATTATTATAATAAGTAAGGTTTATAATAGAAATAAACATAAAAATTATTTAAAGTATAAAAGAAAAACATAAACATTAAGATAACACCTAATCAACCAGTAGTACTTGGTGACATCACCTTTTGCAGCAATCACAGCTTTTATGCGTTGTGGCATGCTTTCAATGTTTTTCCAGCAGTTTTCTTTTATTTTTTCATTTCTGTGCCACACTTCAATCAACTTCTCAACGAGTTGACGTTTATTTGTCATGAGATCTTTGGCTATTGACCTTTTTAAAAGCTCCCATAGATTCTCAATTGGGTTGAGGTCAGGGGAGTTTCCAGGCCAATCAAGAACTTTGACTTTTTTCTGTTTAAGGTATTCAGTCACTTTTTTAGCCTTATGGCATGGTGCAGAATCTTGCATAAACACAAAATCATTATTTGGAAACCATTCTTGGACCTGGGGCAACATTTTTGACTCTAGTACCTTAATATACTGGTCTTGTCTCATTGTGCCTTCAACTATATAAAGTCTTCCAGTACCATGGCTACTAATAATTGACCAGACCATTATGCTGAACGGATGCTTCACCCTTCTGATTACACAGTCTTCTTTAAACTTTTCTCCTGGACGTCTTCGCACTGTAGTGGATTTGTCCATGAGAATTTGAATGGATGATTCATCCGAGAAACAAACCTAAAATAAAACTCAAATTCAAAATTTCTACAAGTTTTTGTATATGAAAAGGAAAAATATATCCAGTGATAGTCAACACACCTTTTTCCAGTCCTCAGTTGTCCAGTTTTCGTGTTGTTTGGCCCACAATAGCCGCTTTTCTTTCATTGCTGGTGTTAAAAACGGCTTTTTTGCTGGACGACAACACGAAAATCCCAATTCTTTTATTCGACGGCGAGCTGTCATTGAGGAAATATTGATTCCAGAATCCTGAATTTTTTTTGTAAGGACTCTGTGCGGTGTTCTCCTGTTTTCTGCACACATATCTCTTATTTTACGCATATCCCGTGATGATGCGATCCGTTTTCGCCCACATTTATTGGGCCTGTTTGATTTCAAATCAATATTGTCAGCTATTTTTTTCTTTATTCTGTCAACAGATGCCCTTGAAACATTGGCTATTGATGCTATTTGCCTATTGGAATGCTCTGTATTGATGATAAGCGTCTTTACTTCACTAATTTTACGAGGTGTAAGATCTTTCACTTTGCCCATTTTATAAAATCCTATAAAAATCACAAACTTTCGATAAAATCATTAAAAAATTTTTTTTTTTGAAAATATTTATACAAGCATGCTGAATAGAACGACAACTTACTTGAAAAACCTTCTATCAATACTTATTTAGTAATCAAACTGACTAAGCACTTCCAAAACTTTGATCCAGTAACAAAAATCTTCTTTTAAACACGACACTCTCTAACGGCGACTTCTCCACAAATGGTCATTAGCATATAAGATGGCGTCTATCTGACCAGAAATGTGACCTACACTGTTGCCAAAGTTATAATTGTAAGGTGTTGCCATTGGTTAATATTTGATCAATAAATAAAAATCATTGAAACAACATTTCCATTAAAATCTTTACCTAATTTGTATAAAAATAACGAATTTTGGAGTGGCTCTATTAATTTGAACAAGGACTGTAATATTATTTATTGAGTAACTGTAACATTTAGTTAGATCGGACAACTGTTGTTCATGTATGTTTTTTTAAATTGTATTTATGTAAATTCCTGTATTTATGTTATCAATTTTCATTTTTTTCCCCCTTTTTTTATTCAAATGTGACAACCTTATGGGCTTTGAATATAATACAAATTGTTATAATGTGTACACTTATAAATGGGGCAATGTATTGATTCCTTCTTTGACAATATTGTTTTGTTGTTATGTATACATGTTGTCTGTAGTGTACTGTTGATGCTTAATAAATAAATAAATAAATAAATAAATGATAAAACATTTGTTTCACATAATCCGAGAACGTTTTCAATAAGCACATCCTACACACAAATATTAAAAGCTATGCCGTTTTTTTTTATACTTGGATCATAACCTCTCATAACTTTAAAAAAATTATATTAAGAAGTAATCAAGAACTTTCGCCGATTACGTTAAAACTGACAGATGAAAAAAATATTTTTTTCATCCTTTTTTGGATTGGATTTCCAACGACCTGGATTAAAATCTTTCACACAATACCGTTCCTATAATATTGACATTGAAGCGTTTAAAACTTTACTGAAAGACACGACTGTATAAATAGGAATTCGCTTTGAATGGAATAGGTTTATTTTTATCTGAGTTCTCCAGAGAGAATTGGTACAGAATTTATAAGTATTATTTTAATGTTACTTACTTTGGCAATTTCAGTTGCTTACTAGTCAGATTTAACCATCTGCTTTTTCTTCGCAACGTTTCATCGCGTGTTACGATCTTATTCCCACAGGATAACACAACACTGTGACCTCGTAAACGACAATGTTTGCATGTAGATTATAATATTCTAAACCTGAGGAGCAATTTAACGCAAATAATAAATGAATGAAGATCTGGTAGCGAGTCATAACTTCAAATTATCATATTTTCCTTTTGAATAAATTTCCCATATCATCTCACAGACATTAAATTTATCATAGATTAATAAGAACTGTTTTCATATAACAAAATTTGATTACTTATTTTTCATACAAAAACGTAGATCGTTAACATAATTTAATGTGTGAATTTAGTACAGTTTCTCGAAGTTGATGGTGTTTTTAAATAAACATGTAAACAAATATAGTCATAGGAAACATTGCCAAATTTTAAAATTTGAAATTGTTATTTTGTAATAAAAATACAGACATCAAAATGGTTAAAAAAATCAATTAAATAACTTTATAAGAAAATAAAACTTGTTTATTTTCTATGTTTTTTTTTATAAAGTCTACCCAAAAGATAAATAATAAAACATACACTTAGAATATTTATGATTTTTTTATTGATTGACTGGATTTGGGCACGACACGCAGATGAACAAAACCAATCAAACATCTCAATCGGAGAAACGTCTTAAACATTGTGTAATTTTTTTTTAAAAAAAAGGGAGGAAAGCGCCTCAATGTTTACGAATTGGCTCTAGGCTGGCTTAAGCATACACTTTCAGTGTCTATGGACAACGTTCACCAAATCCACTAATCTAACTATCACGATATTATCCACCAATCGAAACCATAATAGTAAGTAAGTACCATTTTTTTGGGATATCATATTTCACATACCAGAAAAACTTTCATGTTTAAAAATTTACTGTTAATGGAATATTTTCTTCTCCACCCAAAAAAATTTGCTGTTAATGGAATATTTTCTTCTCCACCCAAAAAAAAATTACTGTTAATGGAATATTTTCTTCTCCACCCAAAAAAAATTATATAGTTACCTACACACATACATACATACTGTCACGATCTGGACGAGCTCCCAATTGCTACGTTCTCACATAACATGCAATTATGCTACATCCAACGGACGTAATTATGTATTATAAAAAGCCAAAATTAGAAAAATAAATACAGCTTTCAAATCGAACAAGAAGAAGTGAATTAATCTCCGTGTTCCTTTCTGAAGGAAAGGTACGGGGCCAATAGTCCTATATTAGTTGTTCGATATATGTTCTCAAAAGTAATACTAGTATATATATATATGTTAAAATTCCACTCCACAGTTTGGTGGTACTGTTATAGGTATGCTCGATAAGTTGTCTAGGGGTCTCTTATAGCAAAGGTGCCTGTACTCGTTATATTGTCTAGGGGGTATCTTTAAGTATAGGTGCCTTTTACTTAACTTTGGCCGAGAAAGGCCTCTGTGTCATGCTTACCCTTAGTTCCACAAGCAGTCTGGTTACCAGGACCTCTTAACTCTGTCACTTCCTTCTGTATACCAGTTATATCATATTGTATAAATTCTTCTTATTACTTATCTGAGTTAATTTATAGATATATCCATGTAAACATTCAAAATTATATATATATCAAGTGCCAAATAAGATTATTAAAAGTACATCATAGCTCTCCAGGAATGAGGATAAATTATCTCTATTGATGAAGCCCTTAATCTAGCTCTTTATTTTCTACATAGCGAGATAGTGGTCATCCAGCCTTTGGTTGGTCAAGGATTCGAACCTCGGCGACAAGAGAATTCAAGTTATAAAATAGGTTATCTGAATTCTACATACAAGGAGGCTAAGAAATGCACCTTAACAAGATTAGAAGTACTGAAGGTACTTGTAGGTATAAAATGGATTTCAACAAAAAGATAAATATTAAGGTATGTGGTTCACATTTATTGTGTACATATATTATAAAACAAAACAGTTACTTCCAAGGTAAACTTGTATGGAATAATATTCCTTACAATACGAAAATTATGAAAGTACTGGAGAATTTGTATTGAGATATTAAAACATTAAATGATAATAATCGGTTAGTCCTACCTCGGTATTATATATACATAATCAATACCAGGACTACCATATACCCTTAAATTAATCAAATTGAGCCATTCATTCTTCATTCAACCTTAAGAGCTTAATTTAATACACAAAGGAAAATTATTATATATCTAGTACTATATTAAAATGAACCCGTAACATGGGAGGAAATATCATTATATACATTATGCAATATAACATATGAAATACAGTCATTTACAGATGAATAGATGCGTAGTCGGCGAAATACACAAAGCTATGTAGATTACTGGTGAAGAAGCAGTTGTTCTTTGACGGTAGAGACCAGAGTCGAGAAAGAAAACATACTCAATTGTCTCTATGGCGAGGGCTGGACATGCCAAGAAGTACGGAGGTGGGAGCGGAGACAAAACCTGGCAGATTCTGTCCTCAGGACGGGAGATCCTTACTTCTCAAGAGGCGTGAGAAATACCTATACGTTCCTACTCTGTTCTCAGTTTATAAAGTAGGGGACGTCACAAATTCACTATTCTTTCCGAGAAAACATGGCAAGTTCGTTTAATCGCTCCTCCAACAAAGGCCGCGGCCAGTAAAGTTGGCAGAGGATTTCTAAAAGCACATGGAATTGAGAGGCACTTATGTATATAGCAGCATCACAGATCACTTGGTACATGACATTAAATGTTACCCATTGCAGTACGCGAATCGTTCTCAATATTATTAACTAGAGACTGTAGTACTGAAGCAATTAGTAAAGAACTTTTATGCGGTCACAAACAAGATTAACCTCAATTAAAATTATTCAGGTACAATGAATTAGAACACATCACAATTATTGTCTAGCGATTTAGCGGTAAAAGTAGCCACGCCCGTAATGAAATTATATCACAATACTGAATACTTCCAGATGTTATTATTACATAACCGTAAGAATAGTTCTATATAACACAGGAGGACTACACGCTTGTTCATCACACTATTACGGCATTCGATATTGATAAGTAATCATTATTATTGTACAAAGATTTTGGAGGCAAAATTGGTCGCGCCCATAACGAATATACAGATTTCGTTAGGATATTATTATTACGACACACAGTAAGAATAGTTCCATGTAACACCGGAGGATAACACGCTTGTTCATCACACTATTACGGCATTCGATATTGATTAGTAATCATTATTATTGTACAAAGATTTTGGAGGCAAAATTGGTCGCGCCCATAACGAATATACAGATTTCGTTAGGATATTATTATTACGACACACAGTAAGAATAGTTCCATGTAACACCGGAGGATAACACGCTTGTTCATCACACTATTACGGCATTCGATATTAATTAATTATGGTTAGTATTATTATTGTGTCGGAGCTACGTCGATGGCTGTTCGCGACCAAGGCAGAGAGGGGACTCCCCTCCCTACGTCCAACCTAACCCATTGTTAGGGGGTAACTGACTGCCGCGTCATGCCAATCTTCGGGAGTCGTTGACAAAAATCCGTTGGAAATCACGTGACCTAACACGAAGTCGGATGCATTGTTGGTAAGGAGTGCAAAAATTCGAACACACGAAGCTAACCGATATTTCACGAGGGAATATAATATTATTATTATCATTATCGGTTCGAGTGACGAAAAAGGACAACGAATGATTCTAGGTACAGTAGCGAATATGAACATATTACGCGTTGAATATTTTAATGCGTAGCAATACATACATACCATCACGCCGTTTCCCTCGCGGGGTAGGCAGAAAGGATCGAGCGCCACTTCCTTCTATCCTTGCATACATCTTTCGCTTCCGTCACTGTCATACAATTCCTCATGCATGCTCTCCTGTTCAATGTGCTCAACACGTGACCGTCCTGTAGGATTTGATTTAAATGATCTTGCCATTTAATCCTCGGACGTCCACGTCTCCGAACACCATTCCTCTCAGCCAAATATATCTTCTTAGTCATTCTGTCCTCATTCATTCTTTCCACGTGCCCAAACCATCTTAACTTATTTATATTCATCCTTGTTATTACACCAACTTTCATTCCACATTCCTTTCGTATATCACTGTTACGCACACGATCTCTCAGACTTTTACCACATATCCTTCTCAACGATCTCATTTCCACTGCATTTATGCTACTTTCATCCTTCTTTAACCATGTCCACGTCTCACTTGCAAATTATATAGTTCATTATATCAATTTTAACATTAGATCGATTCAATAACATTTTTTTTAATATGAAAGTTAAAGGCTTAAAAATATACAAAAGCAATGTAAAAACACTCAAACAAAGAGGAAGCACTGTGTTGTCAAGAGAAACATTAAAAAATAAATGAATATTTAATGCACAAAACAAACTATTATTCTCTACGTTATATAAATATATTTTTTTCTTTTGTCACAAAATTGGCAATTCAAACTAGGAAATAGAAAGAGGCATATTGAGCATTTACAGAAATATATCAAAAGTCATTCTAATTCATCCGGTTGTTTGTAAAAGAACTAACAACATCGCTCTGTGTTTAGTCGCTATGTTTTTATTTACTATGCAAATGATCTTGTATTTTGTACTATATGTCAACACTACGTGACTCGCAAGAGATTTATTCGTGACGTCGTTTATCTTTTTCAACAATTAAGGTATGTAATTGGTGACCGGTGTCATGCAGAAGAAACGCTCTTGGCTTTGAGACATGAGGTTTCGAATTAGATTTCCGGCAAGGCCAATATAATATTGTAAAAAGGACTTTTTTCAAATTGTCGTGAGTCTTGCTGTGGCACATGTTTGGCGCATTGTATACCTGTATGTATCGTCGAGACAGCACCTAAAGTACTACATAGATACATATCTGAATTAGGCAAAAGGTCGGGTTTGAATAATTGTCATAAACGAAATATATGTAATTATGTTATATGATATGAAATATGTTAAATAATTAACTCGACCATATATATAACAAAATCAGCAAAACAATTTACATAAAAATGGGTTGATATGAAGTGATGAGGCTACCAATATTTCCATTAATTTCTTCATTTGATCAATATACGGCATCTGTTTTTGCAATGCTTGTAAAATATCATAATTATGTATAACACCATACAAATATTCAAACATAAAAATAATAAAATAGACAAATTTACGAAACTTAAAGTAAAAACATCTCAAATCAGCGCAAACATAATCGATATCAGATTAAAACAGGAATTATAACGACATAGAAGGTGGCATTGGTAGGTAGTAGTGATGTAACGAATATTCGCATTCGCATTCGCATTCGCGAATATTCGCATATTTCAAAGTATTCGCATTCGCATTCGCATTCGCAAAAAAATATGCGAATGTTTTGCGAATATTATTTTAGTAATAAAGTATCAGAGCCCGTAGACAATTTGTACTTAGCGATCGTCTACTGGCGAACTTTTCGACAATCTACCTACACGTACCGTATAATTATGCGTTATTGTTGCAGTTATTGACGAAAATTCGTTTGTAGGCGATCGCCAAGTACAAATTGTCTACGGGCTCTGGTCTGTTCCGTGTTGGCCGCATTTGTTGTATTGTTTCATGTGTTCGTTTGCTTGATGATGTTATTATTATTGGGAGAAGAATGCATTTGTGGAGATTTCATTTATATGTTTGTTTTAAGTATTGTACAACTGCTATGAGTATAGGGCCCTACAATAATTTTAAACTCTATTTAGGGAATATTTATATCATACTACAAGGTGAACCACACTAAAGTATTCTCTCAGAATTTTCGGGACTTGAAGTCTAAGATCGAGGAGTTTAGAGCAAACTTATTTGCAAATAATTATGATATAATTGTTCTGACGGAAACTTGGCTAAATTGTGGGATATTTGATAGCGAACTTTTTCAAAATATACAGTTTACCGGAAGGATAGGTGATATGGGGTGGTTTTTGGCCGGTGGTAAAAAAATTATCCAAAATATTTTTTTCGTTATAATATTCGGTTAGTAATAATAATAATTAAAATATCTAGTTTTGTGCAAACTTGGTGACACATTCCAAAGCAGGTACCTACCGGACGTGATTCCATGAATCACATGTGGTCACCATTCGTCGCCGTCATTCGTGTCTCTCGCCAATCAACCCATAATGTTATGTTATAAGTCAGAGTGTGTGTTTGTTTGTATATACATTGTAATCTAGATGTAAACGTTCCTGTAGATAGGTATAATATCAAAGGTGATATGAAATACTACCTGCACGAACGTAAATACCAACAGACATACACTCTCCTTACATTGTAACTAGTGTGTAAGCGCTAGCTAGGTTTGTTATGATAGATTGTTTTTTTGTTGCTTTTAAAAAACGGGGAAACGGACTTAACTTTTTTTTTTGTGAAATGGACACTTTCTCTTATAATGATAAAATTTGAATTAAGCGTGTGATGTATGTGTTGCGTGGAATACGCTGGTAGTCTGCGAGTAAAGTACCCGGGCATACTAGCTAGTAACGCCGTATGTCCGGTTAAAGATGCAGTATGTTGGCAAAGGGTGCGGTGTGAAGGCAGAGGGCGTGGGGGTAGCATCCCCTAAGCGGGCCATCAGCGGCAGACCACGCAACACTACCCGCCAGACCTCCGTGGAGAACGTTGCTCCCGCCCTTGTGTGGCGGAGCCAGCAAGATGGGACCCCGCGGTTTCCCGCCCAGGACGCCGGGTTCCACAAACATTACCCGCCAGGCCTCCGTGGAGAACGTTGCTCCCGCCCTTGTGTGGCGGAGCCAGCAAGATGGGACCCCGCGGTTTCCCGCCCAGGACGCCGGGTTTCACAACACTACCCGCCAGGCCTCCGTGGAGAGCGTTGCTCCTGCCCTTGTGTGGCGGAGCCGACGAGATGGGACCCCGCCGTTTCCTGCCCAGGATGCCGGGTCCCAGGATGTAGCCTCTGGTGGGCTTGAAGGCCGCTGGCCTCGGACGGATCCCATTCTGAGGGCCATATCCCAGAATGCCATCGTGGGAAGGATTGCGCCTGTCTGCAGTTCAGCAGGCAGGACGATGCATCAGGGTGGTGTGAGCCGGGCTAGGATGCCTAGGCTCCCACCCAACGTGAGCGATTCTTGTGCGTCTGTGTTTTGTTTTTTTTTTATAGTGACAATTAATATTAATGTGTAGTGAAAAGACTGTGTATTTTATTATTTGGATAAAGACATATTTTAATCGGGATGAGGGGTAGATTATAATTTAGATAGATAACTTTAGTTTTAAATGCCTTTATTATTAATTTTGATAATCTTGTGTTTATTTTTAAATAAAAAAATTAGTGTAAATAAACGCTTGTGTTTTCATCACCGCCCATAAATTTCACTGTAGTATGCCAATGTTGTTTTTTTTTTGTAATTATTATTATGAATATATGAGATGAGTATTGTAGGTATATTATGTAAGTATCGCTTTTCTCTCTTTGCCTCCTTCCAGCTGAGAACGGGCCCTTGTCAATTTTGGCGCCGCAACTAGGGCCCTTAGTGAAAAAATACATCCTTAAGGGATGTATAATCACTATAAACGAACCCACGACTAATATCCCTGAGAGACAAGGAAGCTGGAATTGGAGGAAGGATGTTGTTTTTCAATCTGTAGAGTTTTTTTTATATTTGTATTGGCATATTACTTTGATTTGTTTTGGCGGTGATGTAGAATAATTTTGAATAGTTTTGGTTATTTTTCTGAAAAATAACCTGGCGCTCAAAACTGGATTGGTAAAATTTATTTTGTGTATTATTTTATGGGTGTACTGGTAGGTACTCGAAAGTAATTTGTTTGTATTGTAGTGATAACAGTTTCAAAATTTGTGTGGGAAAATGTGTAAATTTAATGTTTCAATTGTGTATAAAAATGAGATGATAGCAATTTATCTGAAATGTAAAAGTAGACTGTGTGTTATACTATATCTATGTGGGTAATATTCATTGTTGTTTTGGTTTTTTTTTTTATAATTAAATGCTAGTTATTTGTGAATTTAACAAAGAGTTGCGCAAGGTGTAATCGAATTTGTGAAATGGCGCGAATTGAAATGCGCGGGAAAAATACAGACACCGTGGTAGTATTAAAGCGCGCGGTTTTTTGGGGAAAACGCGGGAAAATTGTGTACATGCGCGGAAGTTAGCATAGTTATGTATGGTGATACATGTTAGGGTATGTTTTGCAGAGTGAAAGAGAAGATGGGGTAAATGGCAGGTATGTCGGCGAGGCGCTAGGTAGAAAAGAAGAATTTATAGAAGAGAGTAAAGGAAAGGGGTGTGTGTATTCAGGCAGCTTGTGTACGGGACGTGTGTTTCCCGGCAAAGCGTAGGGGCTTGATACACAGTGCGAGTTTTGAGGTAGAAGAGAGTTAGAGGGATGAAAGGGCTATTCGAGCTTTGGGCTGATAGCCTGACCGCCTTGGTATAAGGGGTTGGAGTTCCCAGTGGTTGTGAACACCGGTTGAGGTATAGTTGTGATGATTTGGAGGATAGAGGATGGATCAAGCAAGAGGACTGGTCGGAGACGTGAGAGTGGGAGGTTGAGAAGTGTGCCGACATTACCTGGAGAATACCATGAGATGTGTATGGTGAATGACACAACCATGTATGCCTACATACCTATTCATAAATACTTCGTTGTAAATTTTGCCATTGTTTGTGTCAGAATTGTTAATTATGAGCTGAAGAACGGGTTAATATACAAATGGAATGGGTTAGAAAATGAATTGGTAAATGTTTTAAATATAATTTGTTGGAGTACCTACCTTTCCCGTGATACACCTAGAATTGGTTTTGCTAATTGTAAAATTTGTGTTTAATTATGTGTGGATAGGCGAGAGAACAGATAGTTTTTTTTTTGGATAATTTTTTTATCAAAAGAGGGGGGTCGAGTTGATATGGGGTGGTTTTTGGCCGGTGGTAAAAAAATTATCCAAAATATTTTTTTCGTTATAATATTCGGTTAGTAATAATAATAATTAAAATATCTAGTTTTGTGCAAACTTGGTGACACATTCCAAAGCAGGTACCTACCGGACGTGATTCCATGAATCACATGTGGTCACCATTCGTCGCCGTCATTCGTGTCTCTCGCCAATCAACCCATAATGTTATGTTATAAGTCAGAGTGTGTGTTTGTTTGTATATACATTGTAATCTAGATGTAAACGTTCCTGTAGATAGGTATAATATCAAAGGTGATATGAAATACTACCTGCACGAACGTAAATACCAACAGACATACACTCTCCTTACATTGTAACTAGTGTGTAAGCGCTAGCTAGGTTTGTTATGATAGATTGTTTTTTTGTTGCTTTTAAAAAACGGGGAAACGGACTTAACTTTTTTTTTTGTGAAATGGACACTTTCTCTTATAATGATAAAATTTGAATTAAGCGTGTGATGTATGTGTTGCGTGGAATACGCTGGTAGTCTGCGAGTAAAGTACCCGGGCATACTAGCTAGTAACGCCGTATGTCCGGTTAAAGATGCAGTATGTTGGCAAAGGGTGCGGTGTGAAGGCAGAGGGCGTGGGGGTAGCATCCCCTAAGCGGGCCATCAGCGGCAGACCACACGACATTACCCGCCAGGCCTCCGTGGAGAACGTTGCTCCCGCCCTTGTGTGGCGGAGCCAGCAAGATGGGACGCCGCGGTTTCCCGCCCAGGACGCCGGGTTCCACAACACGACCCGCCAGGCCTCCGTGGAGAGCGTTGCTTCTGCCCTTGTGTGGCGGAGCCGACGAGATGGGACCCCGCCGTTTCCCGCCCAGGATGCCGGGTCCCAGGAGGTAGCCTCTCGTGGGCTTGAAGGCCGCTGGCCTCGGACGGATACCATTCTGAGGACCATATCCCAGAATGCCAGCGTTGGATGGATGGCGCCTGTCTGCAGTTCAGCAGGCAGGACGATGCATCAGGGTGGTGTGAGCCGGGCTAGGGTGCCTAGGCTCCCACTCAACGTGAGCGATTCTTGTGCGTCTGTGTTTTGGTTTTTTTTTTATAGTGACAATTAATATTAATGTGTAGTGAAAAGACTGTGTATTTTATAATTTGGATAAAGACATATTTTAATCGGAATGAGGGGTAGGCTATAATTTAGATAGGAAACATTAGTTTTAAATGCCTTTATTTTTAATTTTGATAAATGTGTTTTTTTGTAAATAAATAGAAATATTAGTGTAAATAAACGCTTGTGTTTTCATCACCGCCCATGCATTTCACTGTAGTATGCCAATGTTGTCTTTTTTTTATGCAAATTATGAGTATAAAAGAGGAGTATAGTAAAGGTAATATTATGTAAGTATCTCTTTTCACTCTTTGCCTCCTTCCAGCTGAGAACGGGCCCTTGTCATAGGGATTTCATGTTGAGTGGTAAAAAGGATGGAGGTGGGGTCTTAATTGCTGTGGATCGGACACTAGGATGTTCATCCACTCTTGTTTGGGATGATATTGGTGAAAGTTTTTTTACCAGTATTCGTTTTTCATCGGTAACACATAGTTCCATGGAAAAATGCTCATCGCTACTAGGTGTAGTATATATACCGCCTTCCACATCCTTAGATACTTAAAACATCTTTTTTAAAAGTATATCTGAACGTTTGATCAGATATTACGAGAAAACGGATATTTGTCTTATTGGAGATTTCAATATCCCAACAATCCAATGGAAAAAAGACCCCGATGTTGAGTCAATCTTTGTTCCGTATTCTTATTCGGGTCCTGTTGCGCAGTATTTGATAGAATCTATATCTTTTCTCAATATTTTCAGTCTAACGGAGTTTATAACAGCAATCAAGTTATCTTGGATTTAGTTCTTTCAACTATTCCGTGTTCTGTTACCAGATGTGACTCTCCACTGGTTGGTAAGGATTCACACTATCCTTCACTGTTGATAGATTATGAGTTTGAAATTGCTGAGGATTTGTCTCAAAATATGATCCAGAAATTGATATATTTTAAGTCAAACTTTTCGGGAATAAATTTTGAACTACAAAGTGTTGATTGGGTCAGCGTTTTGGGAAACGGACCGGTGAATGAGATGATGGTTGGTTGAATCTTTTTATGGTTATGTTTTGCCAATAATTGAGAAGCATACACCTATGAAGAGGGTGGCACCTAATAATTTTTCCAAATGGTTCTCTAATAGAACTGTGTTGTTGTTTAAGAGAAAGTCCAAGGCTTGGCGTAATTGGAAGATGAACCGTAATGATTCTGACTACAATTTATTTTTTCAACTAAGAGCTCAGTTGAAGTTGTCGCAGAATCACGATTATAGGTCTTTTATTAATAACACTGAGAAGTCACTTAAGGGCAATGTCAAGTCTTTCTTTTCGTTCGTGAATTCCCTTAAAGAATCTAGAGGCTATCCAAGGGTAATGGGTGACGGTGACCAGACTTCGAGCGATCCAGAGGGAATTGCGAACTTGTTTTCGTCGTTTTTTGGTTCTGTATTTTCACTGAATAATTTACATGATTCTAATACTGAAGAATCGGAAAATATTTTAACTAACTCATGTTTATCCACGGTTAATATCTTGAAATCTGATATTCATAAACGTTTATTAGGTATAGATGAGACAAAAGGAGTTGGCCCTGATGGTATAGTACCAATAATATTAAAGAGATGTGTAAGTCATTTAACCAAACCATTGTATCTGATAATATCATAATATTTATTAGGAGTTTATAAGAAGGGTGCTTTCCATGCAAATGGAAGATGGCTAATATTACTCATTTGCATTAATCTGGCAGCAAATCGGACGTTCGTAACTACAGACCAATTTCAATTCACCTATTTCAAAAATATTTAAGGGTATTGTTCGTGAAGAAATGACTTTTTTCCTGAAGCCGTATCTTCTTGTAGAGCAGCATGGATTCATGAGTGGAAGATCGACAGTAACAAATCTGTTTTTTTTTCTCAGCTATGGACAATCGTATACAGTTGGATGCCATTTATATCGGCTTTCAAAAGGCATTTGATAAAGTAGAACATCGACTTTTGATTAAGAAGTTAGAATTTCATGGAATTCATGGGAATCTTCTAAGGTGGATTGACTCATATATTTCTGATAGATTGATGACAGTTAAACTTAACGGTTACTCATCTGGCAGTGTCAGTATTACATCTGGTGTCCCTCAGGGGTCTGTTACTTTTCACGATATTCATAAACGACAAAAAAGTGCTTTAAACCCTCAGAGCTTCTATTATTTGCGGACAATTTAAAAATATACTGTCAAATTCAATTATTGTTTGACTGTGAAATGGTTAACGAGGACTTGGGAAGACAAGTAACAGAAATAACTTGCACTTGAATCTGGAGAAGTGTAATCTGATCTCTTTTACCAAAATAGAAACAAAATTCGATAAATTTACAATATCCATAATCATGATTTAAAAGAAGTACATAAGATTAGAGATTTAGGTGTGGTGTTTGACTCTGAACTAGTGATGTAACGAATGTGTGATTTTGG
>CANPUW010000022.1:0-39959 GCA_947579605.1 Athripsodes cinereus
TGCATCTCTACAGAAAACTAAGGACTCACGTAATAAGCAAAAATTTCACATGTCAATGCACAGAGGACATGTTTGTCCGTCCATAAGCAAATATTTTCAAATAAGCCTTAACACTTCTAATTCTATTTATAATTTCTTTTATTAAAGAAAATTTATTACTTGATTGCTTAGTATCCTTAAGTTAGTAGATATCCACAATACAAGATTCATACCTTAATTTGGGACTAGCTTGACCCGTGCCAATTGTCCATACATGTTCTAAAAAATAAGGTAATATTTCAAAGCTTAAAAAAAGTTGAATCTCGTATGCATCATGTCTCAAATACATTTGATTAAGGCACAGCACAAGATTCATTGTCTAACACAGTTTCGAAATTTCATATACAATACACTCGTACTGTACATGATAAGGACATATATTTTTTTAATACTTTTAAGTGTTTTGTAGAAGTCACATAGTTATAAAACTCAATTGCAATAATATTTATCCATCACACTTCAATGAATCGGCAACCCATTCTGATTCCGTGATGGAAAGATTTCGGTCTTCGAGTGGAAAGTCCATGGTTCAAATATGGCTGCCAAGCTACTCTATCTTCACAACATAAGTAATTATTTAATATATAGGTATCAGGCAGCGTGTCAAAACAAGAATTTGGGTTTCTGTTGATTGTAAATCAAGTTTCGTGTTTTGAATCTGAAATGTATGAAAATATCTCAATAATTGGCGCAGAGAGGACATCTGTAAGTTTTATCATTTGTAAAAAGTTATGTTATGGTGTATATCCAATAAATGTAACGAGTGTAGCTTTTTATGTAGACATAAATAGATTTACGACTCCAATTACACTATCTCCGATGATGTGTATTGTACTGAAAAGTGAGGGTGTAAGACAGGCGAACTGCGGCTCAGGCAAGCAAAAAACCACAAATTTTCTTTCATAACCTGTTAGATTGATCTTTAAGGTACACTTATAAAGAAAAAACAATTTGGTAACCATACTGCCTCTTCTTCATATTTAACTTTGAAAAAGTCATGTTTTCTAACCTCAAAATTTGCGAATAATATTTATTTAAAATTTTTCAAAACAACATATCACATCAAAATATTTTTTTATATCATCAGTACATATCACAGAATAAATGGTAAAAATATTAAGGATTAACTGAGTTATGATTTTTTTTCTCTTCAGCGGCACAACGTCGATGTTGACAAAAACGGACCTCGCCGGTAAACTTTGAACCCCGATAACTTGGAAAGTATTTGACGTAGACCAAAAAAATTTGGCATGGTTTCATAACTTGGTCATAACAACTTGTAAATAAAAAATCATAAAAATCGGAAGTGATGGGTTACCTAGGCTTGGTGAAATGACGTGAAATACCCCACGTATACTCAGAACGTTTTGTCATACGAGTGATATTTCTATTGTTTACACATACTTGAAAAATTTGCTTTGTTAAAAAAATGGAATTAAATCGTGAACATTTTCGTGCGATAATTTTCTATGACTTTCGACGTGGATTAAACCAAAAACGGTGTGCCGATTAACTTGTTGCGACTTTTGATGGTGAAGCACCATCTCAAACCACCATGTTTCGCTGATTTTCTGATTTCAGTCGTGGTCAGACTTCGTTGCAAGACGAATTACGTGAAGGTCATCTAAAATCGGCTGTTGTGCCAGAAAACATCAATGCTGTGCGTAAACTGATTTTGCAAGATCATCATGTGACATACCGTGAGATTAAGATATGCTTGAGCATTGGTTCCACTTGCATACATTTAATATTGCATGAACGTTTGGTTGTCAAAAAGATTTTTAAGCGTTGGATACCGCATAGTTTGGCAATCGTTCAAAAAAAGGCTCGTGTCGATTTTTGCAAACAAATGATGAAAAAAATCAATTGTGGTGCTTCAAAAGACGTTTACAAGATCGTGATAGATGACGAATCATAGATATATGCATATGAGCCCGAAACTAAACAACAATCGCCTGTATGGGTCTTTCAAGATGAGCCAAATCCAACAAAAAATGTTCGCACACGTAACACTTCGAAGCAAATGGTCGCCTGTTTTTTCGGAATAACTGGACATATCGCTACCATTCTATTAGACTAATGTAGAACGATTAATTCTGAATGGTACACCACCATTTTTTTGCCAGAAATGTTTCTAAAAATAAGGGAAACCAATTGCAGAAGACAAATCATTCTCCACCACGATAATGTAAGCTCTCACACATCAGCTCAAACAAGTGCATTTTAAAGCATTTAAAACACCAAATTGATGGATCATCCGCTGCACAATCCTGATTTGGCACTCAATGTTTCTTTTTATTCCCGCAGATCAAAAATAAATTGTGAGGTCAACGTTTTATGATGCCTGAAGAGGCGGTTGATGCGTTCAAATCACGTGTTCTGGAGGTACCTCAATCGAACTGGAAAAAGGGCTTCAAAGATGGGTTCAAACGCATGCAAAAGTGGATTGATCTTCATGAAAAATATTTTGGAAAACAATAAAACCATTTTTGATTATAAATATTTGATTTCCTTTGCGTATCTCAAAACTTAAATAGCAACCCTCGTATTCATATTATTAAAAGAAAATATTGTTTCATTTATATTTGAATAATTTGTGTGTTGAATTATTGAAAATTATCTGTTGTATGTTTACAGATGACATTGGCCTTGCGGACAACATCGGCATTACTCTCCACTTTCCATCAGAACTGAGAATGATGCCTCCACGTTCCCGTTACAAAAACTGGTTCACCGACTTTGCTTTCAATGTGTTCCAAGTTCCTGGACCCGTACGGCCTTCAAGATTTCGAGGAGGAATACCAAGTATTTAATCACATATTTCATCACGCTCAAAATGTAACATCAGGTCTGCAAAATTGACATCTTACAGGAGAGCCAAATAAAGGGGAACAAATGCGTAATTTTACTATTCGTAATAACAGAATTACAGAACTTGTCCCTTTTTACATTAGAATATGTAGAATCAAATACTTAATGTCATTATGAAACAAGGGATATTTTATTAATACAAAATGTTAAGATTACTTTTTAGACGGACGAAGATTACCTTTTAGACGGACGAAATTTTAGAGATGATGAATGATAAGTATTTGGATGTTTTGTGTGTCTGCGAAACGAAGAGGAAAGGGTGTGGTATTAAAGAAAGTGATGGAAGGATCGAGTTGTGGTCTGGTGTTCCAGACACACAACACGCATGTCAAGGTGTGGGTGCTTTTTTATCGAAAAGAATGAGCGAATGTATGAAAGGGTATGAATGTGTAAGTTCCAGGCTAATCTGGATCCGTTTCAAAGTGGGGATGACTAGGATCTTACTCATAGTTGGGTATGGTCCTGGGAACGATGCCATAGAGACGGAAAGGAAGAGTTCTGGAATGGCGTGAGAAAGATTGCAGAAGATAAAAATGAAAATGAAAGATTGATCTTGGCAGGTGATTTGAATGGATGGGTGGGTGTTAGGAGGAATGAACTTGAAAGTGTTTTGGGAATGAATGGAGACAGTAGAGTGAACGATAATGGCAAACGAATAATTGATGTGTGCTTGGAGATGGATCTCTTTGTGGCGAATACCTTTTTCGCCCACAAGGAGATCCACATGTATACCTGGGAGAGAGGGAATGAAAGATCGATGATTGACCTCGTGTGTGTGGACTCTCGTCTCAGGAAGGCGACCACGGATACTAGAGTGTATCGAGGCGCTGAGCTGGAGACGGATCATTTTCTTGTCGTCTCAAGAATAAATCTATTCTCCGGTTGGCGTTCGAGAACACAAAAGTCCACGCCAGCTATGAGATTGAGAGTCGAAAAACTGAAAGATGAGAGTGTAAAGAATGAATATGTAAAAACTGTGAATGAGAAGCTGAGTACGAACGAAAAGAATGATCTAACGATGAATGAAAGGTGGGATGTCTTAAAAAGTGTGCTTGTAGGAAGTGCAAAAGAAACATGTGGTGAAGCTAAAGTTGGACGTAAGAAAGGCGATGCATGGTGGGATAATGATGTGAAAGAAGCTGTAGATAAGAAGAAGAATGCTTGGAAAGACTTACTGAATGTGAAACAGTGTGACACATGTGAAAAAGAGCGAAAGAAAGAAGTTTACAAGACATGCAAGAAGGAAGTGCGTGAAGTTGTGAAAATGAAGAAAAAAATGCTTGAAGATGAAGAATGTAAGAAATTGTCTACGTATGCGAGTGAAAATATGAAGATTTTTTGGAAGGAAGTGAAACGAAAGAGGACGGGTTCAAGTGTGAACAGTATGAAAGGGATAAAAGACAAGGATGGATGTGTGTTAGTGAATGATGAATGTGTGCTACAGAGATGGAAGGAATATTTCGAAGATCTGTTTGAATGTGATGGTACAAATGCAAATGAGTATGACGACAGTGAAAGCAGTGTGAATGAAAACGATATGATAGACATGAATGAGATTTTGAATGCATTAAAAAAAGCGAAGTGCGGTAAAGCTGTAGGGTATGATTGTGTTGCCGTTGAGCTCATCAAGTCTGGTGGACCGGGGGCTCTCGCGTGGTGTTTGGAGCTTTTCAACGATTGTTGGAGAGAAGGTGTTACACCAGAGGATTGGAAGAGGGCTATCATCTGCCCCCTGTACAAAGGGAAAGGCTCTAGGCTTGAATGCGGGAGTTATCGGGCTATTAGCTTGCTGAGCTCAATAGGGAAACTGTATGGTAGAATTTTGATTGAGAGAGTACGAAAGATAACTGAGTGTAAGATATGGGATGCGCAAGGAGCTTTTTTGAATGGCAGAGGGTGCACCGATCAGATCTTCTCCCTGCGAATGGTTATAGAGAAGTTTCTGGGTAAACACCAGAGGCTTTTTTGTGCGTTCGTGGATCTGGAGAAAGCATATGATCGAGTGGACCGGGAAAGGTTGTGGCGCGTGTTGTCGGAGTATGGGGTGAGCAGCCGGTTGATCCGCGCAATATCTTCACTTTACGTGGGAAGCTCCGCTTGCGTGAGGGTAAATAACACTCTCTCGGAGTGGTTTGTCCTCACCAAAGGAGTGAAGCAAGGTTGTGTCATGTCTCCGTGGCTGTTCAACCTATTCTTCGACTACTGTATGCGACCTGTGAAAGAGATGGATGTTGGTGTCGAGCTGAATGGGTTTCGGGTGAATGCATTGATGTACGCAGATGATTTGGTGTTAATGGCTGAGAGTGAAAGGGACTTACAAGAGATTGTTACGTGTGTGTATGATAGTTGCAATTTGAATGGTTTGAAAATGAACGTTATGAAGACGAAAGTTCTTGTTTTTGAAAGAGAGAATGAAAAAACGATTTGCGAGATTAAAGTTGGTGACGAATGTTTGGAGCAAGTAAGTGAGTATGTATATTTGGGAAGTATGTTTACGAAGGATGGAAGATGCGATAGGGACATTGAAAGAAGGAAAGTGGCCGGTGCTAGAGTAAACGGTGCACTTCGACCCATTGTCAGCAATGACAATGTGTCGAACATGGCTAAAATGCTGGTGCACAATACCATTCTGGTACCGTCACTTACGTATGCAAGCGAGACATGGACGTGGTTGAAGAAGGACGAAAGTGGAATAAATGCAGTAGAGATGCGATCGTTGAGAAGAATGGTTGGTAAAACGCTGCGTGATAGAGTGAAGAATGAGGATATTAGAAGAATGAGCGGATGCAAGAAGACTGTTGTGGACAGAATGCGTGTAAATAAATTGAGATGGTTTGGTCATGTGGAACGAATGAAAGAGGAAAGAATGACAAAGAGGATATACTTATCTGAAAGAAAGGGTGTGAGGAAACGCGGGCGTCCGAGAACCACGTGGCTTGATCACGTGGATCAAATTCTCAAGGATGGCCGCGTGTTGAGTAAGAGGAACCGACGTGCGTGTATGAGGAACTGTATGAATGTGGAGGAAGCGAAGGAAGTGTGTAAAGATAGATCTGTTTGGCGTTCCGTTCTCTCTGCCTACCCCACTTGGGACACGGCGTGAGGGTATAGTATAGTATAGTAGTAAGATTACTTTTGTAAAATTTGTAGATCTGACGTTACATTTTGGGCATGACAATTTATCAGTTATTTGTATTATAATTATCTACCAATGCTGGCCATCAGCAGTAAAATATCAATATACTATGTAAAATAATGTAACATTAATATTTTATAAAGTAATACTATTTAGTTCTCAGGCAGTGAAAAAAATTATTCCGTCACACTAGATAAAATATATTCTGAGGTAGTGGAATCAAAAATGCTAAGCATTCAGAATGGTAGGAATGACAAATATTATAGTTACATTGTTATATTGAAACTCTATGGACCAGAACCAGTCTGTGGTCTGGGATATGCATTCATCTACTAATTAGTTCATAGTACTAACCTAAGTAAAACAAATCTCAAAGCAATAACAGGCTTCCTAATGGACCACTGTAGACTCAAGGAGCACTTACGCAAACTGAGACTTGAAGAAGATTGAATGTGTAGATTTTGTATGGAGGAAACCGAGACTCCTTGGCACCTCTTGGCAGATTGCAATTCCATGGTATTCGTAAAAATCAAAACTCTAGGGCAAGCTCTAGTTAAATACGGAATCTCTCCACACCTTAGATCCCCTCAAGATTCTAGACTTCATAAGATGTCCGGGACTAGAGGGTTCCCTTTGACTGGGAATACCAGGAAGCTAAGTAGGGGGAGTACAACAGATCCTATAGATGGCAGTGCACAATATTTTCTTTTCAGTGTTATAAATAAATAATACATTGTTACGTGATTTACATATTCCAGGCTACTCAGACGAAGGTTTCTCCCAGATTGCACATAGTTTGATGAGGCGTATCATCATGCACAGAGAAGGCATATCTCTCAAGGAATTCCCCGAGATTATGCTGCAACGTCTGCCACATCCTGCCTATGTGGATGATCCCCTCATCTTGGTGCTGAAGGCGTTCCTCCCTCTTATTATTATGCTCAGCTTTGTTTACACTTGCATCAACACAGTGAAGGCTATTGCCGCAGAGAAAGAACAACAACTTAAGGTTTGATTATCGACAATATTTTTACAATATTAACTACAAGCGTATGTAACCCGGCATCGCTCGGGTTTAATTAAATAGAAAACCTTGCAAATACATGGGTTAAAACAACAAAATCTTATTGAAAAAAAAAGGAGTAAGCACTTACGTGGATAAAAGAAGTAAAAAGCTCTTCCCAATGAGAAAACTTAATTTTTGACTCCCTACATGCCTATATCTTAGTAACAATAAATAGGTAGGTACCTACATCATAAAAAGCATTGCAAATCTCTTCTTAATGAAAAATCTTGAAGTTACTCACATGCCCATATTTAGGTAAAAAAAATAGGTAGGTACCTACATCGAAAAAAGTGCTGAAAAACTCTTCCCAATGAAAAATCATGAAGTTTGATACCTCACATGCCCATACTTAGGTAAAAAAAATAGGTAGGTACCTATATCGAAAAAAGTGCTAAAAACCTCTTCCCATTGAAAAATCTTGAAGTTTGGCACCTCAGATGTTCACATTTATGTAAAAAAATAATAAGTAGGAACCTACATGGAAAAAGCTTGAAGTTAAGAAATCCCACATATTGGTAGGTACCTACATGGAAAAAGTGCTAAAAACCTCTTCCAAATGTGTAAAAACTCGAAGATTGTCATCCCAAATTTCTATAAGAAAAAAGGGTAAACATCCCATTTCGTGAAAAAATTGTAGGCACATAAATGTTAAAATATTATAATTGTCCACATTCGAATTTGTATTTTTGGTTTCCAGTACATAAATGGGTATTTGCTATGAAATTAAAAAAGTCAAGAATAAATTGTCACCTAAGTATTTACTCTTTATTCCCAAAAAACCTTAAAAATGGATTATCTGCATCCTTCAATATTTCAGAATATTTTACTATCAAATATTTCATAATTTATGTAAAAAATATTAGGTGAAAATAAATAGGTTCCCACTCATTGAAAATCATTTAACATTGTTTATGGATTTTATAGGTAAAACTATTATATGATAGACCTTGTGTGTGTGGACTCTCGTCTTAGAAAGGCGACTACAGATACCAGAGTTTACCGAGGCGCTGAGTTGGAAACAGATCATTTCCTTGTTGTTACTAGGATAAATCTGTTCTCTGGCTGGCGGTCGAGAACACATAAAACCGTGCCTTTTAAGAGATTGAGAGTCGAAAAACTGAAAGATGCGAATATACAGGAAGAGTACGAAAGAAAGACGAATGAAAGATTTAGCGCGCATGAAAGGAAAGAATGTACACTGAATGAACAATGGGATGTTATGAAAGGTGTGCTAATAGAGTGTGCAAAAGAAGTATGTGGTGAAACCACCGTTGGACGCAAAAAAGGTGATGCATGGTGGGATGATGATGTGAAAAAGGTCGTGGAAAAGAAGAAGAATGCATGGAAAGATTTGATGAGTGTGAGACAGGGAAGTGAAGGCGATAAGGAACGAATGAAAGAAACATACAGAGCGTGCAAGAAAGAAGTGCGAGAGATAGTGGAAATGAAGAAAAAATTGCTAGAAGACAAGGAATGCCAGAAGTTGTCAGCGTGTGCGAAAGAAAATTTGAAAATATTTTGGAAGGAGGTGAAGCGGAAGAGGACGGGTGTGGAAGTAAACTCAGTGAAAGGGATAAAAGATAATAATGGTAATGTGGTAGTGAGTGGTGATTGCGTGTTAAGAAGATGGAAAGAGTATTTTGAAGAATTATTTGAATGTGGTGGTGTGAATGTAAATGAGTGCAATAGTAGAAATGATAACATGAGTGTAAATGATGAGATATGTTTGACGGAAATTACGAATGCGTTGAAGAAAGCTAAGTGCGGTAAGGCTGTAGGATATGATTGTGTTTCAATTGAGCTCATCAAGGCTGGTGGGCAGAAGACTCTTGCATGGTGCCTAGAACTATTCAACACTTGTTGGAAAGAAGGCGTTACTCCAGAGGACTGGCGGAAGGCTATCATCTGTCCGCTATATAAGGGAAAAGGTTCTAGGCTTGAATGTGGGAGTTATCGGGCTATTAGTTTGTTGAGTTCAATAGGAAAACTGTATGGAAGAGTTCTGATTGAGAGAGTACGAAAGGCAACAGAGTGTAAGATATGGGATGCACAAGGAGCTTTTTTGAATGGTAGAGGGTGCACTGATCAGATCTTCTCCCTACGAATGGTCGTAGAGAAGCTTCTGGGTAAACACCAGAAGCTTTTCTGTGCGTTCGTGGATCTGGAGAAAGCATATGATCGTGTGGATCGGGAAAGATTGTGGCGCGTGTTGTCGGAGTATGGGGTGAACAACCAGTTGATCCACGCAATTTCTTCGCTATACGTTGGGAGCTCCGCCTGCGTGAGGGTAAATAACGCCTTCTCCGAGTGGTTTGTCCTCACCAAAGGAGTGAAGCAAGGCTGTGTCATGTCTCCATGGCTGTTCAACCTTTTTTTCGACTACTGTATGCGTCCTTTGAAAGAGATGGATGTTGGCATTGAACTGAATGGAAACCGTGTGAATGCGTTGATGTATGCAGATGATTTGGTATTAATGGCTGAAAGTGAAAGTGATTTACAAAAGATTGTGTCAGTTGTATAGGAAAGTTGCAGTATGAATGGGATGAAAATGAATGTGACAAAGACGAAAGTGCTGGTGTTTGAAAGAGAGGTTGAAAGAACAATGTGTGAAATAAAGGTTGGAAATGAATGTTTGGAGCAAGTGGACGAATATGTTTATTTAGGAAGTATGTTTGTAAGGGATGGTAGGTACGAAAGGGATATTGAAAAAAGAAAAGTGGCTGGTGCGAAAGTGAACGGTGCACTTCGATCTATTGTTAGCAATAGCAATGTCTCGAACATGGCTAAAATGCTGGTGCACAACGCCATCCTTGTACCGACACTGATGTATGCAAGCGAGACTTGGACATGGCAGAAGAAGGACGAAAGTGGAATAAATGCAGTGGAGATGCGATCACTGAGAAGAATGGTAGGTAAAACATTGCGTGATAGAGTAAGAAATGAGGATATTAGAAGAATGAGTGGATGCAAGAGGAGTGTTGTGGATAGAATGCGTGTAAATAAATTGAGATGGTTTGGTCATGTGGAGCGAATGGATGGTGTAAGATTGACGAAGAGGGTGTATTTATCTGAAAGAGAGGGTGTGAGGAAGCGCGAGCGTCCGAGAACCACGTGGCTTAACCACGTGGATCAAATTCTCAAGGACGGTCGCGTGTTAAGTAAGAGGAATCGGCGTGCATGTATGAGAAACTGGATGAATGTAGAGGAAGCGAAAGAAGTATGTAAGGATAGAGCGACATGGCGTTCCGTTCTCTCTGCCTACCCCACCTGGGACACGGCGTGAGGGTATAGTATAGTAGTATAGTAGTACTATTATTATTCTACAGTATAGTTTTCTATGGTTTCATAATGTCTTCCATTATGAAAATAGCCCAATATGTCAAAAGTATGCAATTTTTATTCACGTAATTCAAGAGCTTTTCTCATTAGCAAACACGATATTTTATTACGAAAATAAACCCTAAATATTTAGTTTCAGAATTATTGTATTAATTGTTACATCCATTTTGATATTAATTCAATACAATGAAAAATGTTTGACTGTGAATATTGCTATTTACTAAATCTTGCATTAATTTTACATACATTTTGTTGCTAATTTTGTGACATGGTCGCATTAAAATTAAAATATCTTTATCAATACGTAAGATATTTAAAATGTTTTTAGCCTTAAACCTGCCCAGAAGATGAGACCTTGTATAGAGTGTATTATTTTACTTCGGTCTTTCCTATTTTCCGAGTCCATTAAGGACATACATACATACATACGAACGGACTCAAATATTTATGTGTGGATTTTGTGACATAATTTAACACATTAAACTATCATACAAGGCTTAGAAAAGACAGTGTCATCTTATTTATTTATTTACACTTTCTCACGGCAGAGCCTTTTATATATTGAATAAATAATAAAAAAAAAACAACAATAACAATTTGACAGATGATGACAAAAATACAGCTTGTAGTAGCACATGCACATGAATTGATGAAGAAAAATTATAAAAGTATTTCCGAATAAAACTTTATTTGTAGGTTCAAAAAAATAATTTAAATTGAAATGATTGGTCAAACAATCAATGTCAGTTAAATTCTATTTAAAACAATCTCTATTTCACTTGGGATAACAATTTTTGGTACTTTACAACCCTCTGTGCTCTGTAAAGATGCATTGGAAGATGAAATATATACACAGTATGTACTTATTATCATTTAAATTCATGCTGTAGACAAAAATATGCTATATTTTGCATACCCATCTGGAATACCTCACTGTTTTTTTGAGTGCATTGTAGGGTTTACTAAGTTCTTGATTGTGTGTTGGGTTTTCAGGAAGTGATGAAAGTGATGGGTCTGGACAGCTGGCTGCACTGGACTGCGTGGTTTGTCAAGTCCTTCAGTTACATCATCATAGCTGTCATTCTAATTGTGATACTCCTCAAGGTAATAATGCATTCATTATTTATTATTTTCTACTTTTGTCTATTCACTTGTGCCGTTGATAACTGACATACAAAAGTCTTCAAAAGTATTCAACGTTTAGCTGATTATTAGGGTAAAATCGGATAGTCCCAGACAGCGAATACCTCTTAACATTTGGAATTTAATGACTTGCTGCAAGTACAATGTATTACAGCATGTACCTTATTCTTCTAAAATAACCTTATTATGGTCTAAATAAGTTTAAGACTCAGTAAATAACACATTTATGCCTTTTTATGTTATGAATTTTTTGACGCAATTGGATGTCTGGAACTGGATTTTTTACTTACTAGAAGTGTAGATGTTAAACATATGTTTGACATTTATGCCTGTAAAGGGGCACAGCATTACCCATGTATTTTTGAGATGTATATGTTGGGTCTGTTTGTGTATGTTTGTGATGAATAAATAAATAAATAAAAAGGGTGTTAGTGTAGACTGGATGTACTGATGTACGTGTGTGTATTGGAGGTGCCTATTATTATTATACACATTTTCGCTGGGAGTTTCTAGTGATGGATACGATATACGGCGCCCTTGGGGTCATGTTATGAGTAAACGGCGCTTTACAAATTGTCTATATATATAATATATTGTTGCAACTGCAGTTTGAATATTATTTATTTATTTAATACATTAAACGGCGTTTAAGCCTTTTTACATTGTATTACAAAGTATACTTGAACGTATTTCATTACAGTTATTCACTCAAGCTACATATAGACTAAAAGATAAAAACAAATTTCATTATAAGAAACATTAAGACATTATGTTTTGATGTCATTATAATAACATTGTATTTATTTATTGTATATAATATTATATTTGATTATTATAATATAATACTAGCTTAAATACCCGGCGTTGCACGGGAATACGGGAAATAAATATAAAAAAAAACAGTAAGTAGGTATATCGTTGCCGTGGAGGTGATCCAAGCCACACTTTTTTGAAAAATGGGTTTAGTATGCAGTTTTGTTCAGAAAACCACGGAGAACATAGTGGTGAAGAGAAATAAGTGATTTGATATTCCTCTTTAGGCATTTTTGGAAGATTTTGAAGAGATGTTAAGTGTTTTTACAATCATTTCAAGTATTTTACAGAAAGGATCGAGAGCCACTTCCTTCTATCCTTGCATACATCTTTCGCTTCCGTCACTGTCATACAATTCCTCATGCATGCTCTCCTGTTCAATGTGCTCAACACGTGACCGTCCTGTAGAATTTGATTTAAATGAGCTTGTCATCTTAACTTATTCACATTCATCCTTGTAATTACACCAACTTTCATTCCACATTCCTTTTGTATATTACTGTTACGCACACAATCTCTCAGACTTTTACTACACATCCTTTTCAGCTCATATTTATGTAAATTTTAAAATAATGGGTATCGAAATCTTGAAGTTTGACATCCCACTCGGCCATATTTCAATAAAAAAATGGGAAGTACCTACGTGGATAAAAGTACTTAAATCCTTTTCCCACTGTAAAATATTGAAACTTGACATCCCACACGGCCATATTTCAATAAATAAAATGGGTAGGTACCTACGTGGATAAAAGTACTGAAATCCTTTTCCCACTGTAAATTATGGAAACTTGACATCCCACACGGCCATATTTCAATAAAAAAATGGGTAGGTACCTACGTGGAAAAAGTACTGAAAACCTTTTCCCACTGTAAAATCTTGAAATTCGACATCCCACACGGCCATATTTCGATAAAAAATGGGTAGCTACCTACGTGGATAAAAGTACTAAAATCCTTTTCCCACTGTAAAAGCTTGAAGATTGACATCCCACACGGCCATATTTCAATAAAAAAATGGGTAGGTACCTACGTGGATAAAAGTACCGAAATCCTTTTCCCACTGTAAAATCTTGAAGTTTGACATCCCACACGGCCATATTTCAATAAATAAAATGGGTAGGTACCTACGTGGATAAAAGTACTGAAATCCCCTTTCCACTGTAAAATCTTGAAGTTTGACATCCCACACGGCTATATTTCAATAAAAAGAATGGGTAGGTACCTACGTGGATAAAAGTACTAAAATCCCACTGTAAAATCTTGAAGTTTGACATCCCACACGGCTATATTTCAACAAATAAAATGGGTAGGTACCTACGTGGATAAAAGTACTAAAATCCTTTTCCCACTGTAAAATCTTGAAGTTTGACATCCCACACGGCCATATTTCAATAAATAAAATGGGTAGGTACCTACGTGGATAAAAGTACCGAAATCCTTTTCCACTGTAAAATCTTGAAGTTTGACATCCCACACGGCCATATTTCAATAAAAAAAAAATGGGTAGGTACCTATGTGGATAAAAGTACTGAAATCCTTTTCCCACTGTAAAATCTTGAAGTTTGACATCCCACACGACCATATTTCACGGATAAAAGTACTGAAAACCTTTTCCCTCAGTAAAAGCTTGAAGATTGACATCCCACACGGCCATATTTCAACAAATAAAATGGGTAGGTACCTACGTGGATAAAAGTACTAAAATCCTTTTCCCACTGTAAAATCTTGAAGTTTGACATCCCACACAGCCATATTTCAATAAATAAAATGGGTAGGTACCTACGTGGATAAAAGTACCGAAATCCTTTTCCCACTGTAAAATCTTGAAGTTTGACATCCCCCACGGCCATATTTCAATAAAAAAATGGGTAGGTACCTATGTGGATAAAAGTACTGAAATCCTTTTCCCACTGTAAAATCTTGAAGTTTGACATCCCACACGACCATATTTCACGGATAAAAGTACTGAAAACCTTTTCCCTCAGTAAAAGCTTGAAGATTGACATCCCACACGGCCATATTTCAATAAATAAAATGGGTAGGTAGGGGAACACCGGGCAAGATGGGGTAGTTAAGGTTTAAAGCTCCAGAAATCATAATGGTTCATGGGTTCATAATCATATTTATTCTTAATCAATCCTGTAGTTATCAATCTTACATACTAAATTTAAATCAGGAACATAGAACCATAGCATTATGAATAAAGTAACAAAATGTAGAAAATGACATATCACCCCATCATGCCCGCTAGGTCGGGCAAGATGGGGTATAGCCACTCTCTTGACTATTCAGGAGTACAGAACTCGCAAATGAATGTTGCTTCGGCATCATCATCATCCACACCTGCGCAGCTACAATGTGACCATTTACCACAAGAAGAACAAGCTATCCAACCTTCCTTGGAGTCAAAATATAGACCTGTACAATATAGGCATGGAGTATTTTCGGTTTCAACATCACTCTCTTCAGAAGACGATTGTCTAATACGTTTCTTTGGATTAGATTTCTTTGTGGCTTTAGTCTTGAGTAGTTTTTTTTTCTCTTCCTGTTTCTGTTTTTCCTCCTTTTTTCTCTGTCTGATTATCTTGTTTTGCATTTTTAACTTTTCAGTGTCACTTTTATTTTTAATCAATTCTTCTAACTTCTGTTTATAGGGTAAAGAGGTTATGATAGCAGTTTTACCGCGTCTTTTGGTCACTCTTAATGTCTTCTTGGTCACTGGAAGAGGCATTAGTTGCTTTGGGCTGACCAAGGTGAAGTTACTTTTATCTTGCACTGGATTAGGCCAATAAGAACATCCAGGGGAAGGATTCAAATTTAAATCTGTGGTAACTTCAGTTGTACTAGTTGACACAACTGTTGAAGAAGCAGGAGATGTTACAACAACTGCAGTGCTCGTTGCTGTTGTTGTAGGAGGCGCTGCCACAGTATCAAGAGTTGTTGATGTTATCAAAGGTGTTGGAGAAGAAAACGCTGTGATATTGACTGCAGTTGTCAGTTCCCTTATTTCTACACCTTCTTGACTTGAACTAGAAGAAAGATCTCCAACAAAGGGAATCTCTGTTGTCAAAGAGGCAACAAAATCGCTTTCTGAAAAAACACTGGGATCGTGTGGCCAAATACCAGTGGTTTTAAATCCGTTGATAGCAGTTGACATTGTAGCTGCTTTAACAAACGCTTTACCAACTAGTTCAGCAACTTGTCGCACGGTGACTACCATCCCTGGATTGGTGCGAAGCCATGTTGATACTGCTTGGTCGTAAAACATGCTCAATGGTCTCATAAAAACTACATCAGCGGGTTGAAGCCGATGAGTGGTGTGCGGCGGAAAACATAAAATTATAACCCCGTTTTCTCGAGCTTCATTTATTAAATCTATGTTTTGAGTATGTGTACTGTGTCCGTCCAATAGTAATAATACTGGCCGATCTACTGACGCGCCACTAAATACAACAAACTGCTTAAACCACTCTAGAAACCGCTCGGCTGTCATCCAACCGGAATCCGTACATACACCCCAAGCTCCCGGTGCAGCATTTAACATCAATTCAGGGTTCATCCTTTTGCGAGGGAACACCATCATCGGTGGCATATAATGTCCAGTGGCACTGAAACATATTTCGACTGTGATAGTTGTTCCTCGTTCAGCAGACACTATTGCACCTACTTGTTTTCGGCCTTTTCTAGCTAATATTTTTGATCTGGTTTTAGGTACTACAGATACGCCGGTTTCGTCACAATTATATATTCGGTCCGGAGTCAGGCTATGCTCGTCGTAAACATTCGCTAAAAAATTAAAAAAGTCAGTTACAACTACTCTGTTAAAACCAGCAGCTCTGGCGGCCGAAGTATTTTCCGGCTTCCTGATAGATAACTGAGGGTGTCTTTTCAAAAAAAAATTCAGCCAGTCCTTACCAGCTTCAGCCTTCTCAGAATTAAATGGACTAGTCTTATTGTTTCGTACAGAAAGTTGATAAATCAATTGCTTGAAACCTGTCGTTGTAAGGCCAAAAAACCTGCTTTCCATGTCAAGTAAATAATCCACCAGCTCATCCTCTTCTTTTTGCGAAAATACTGGTAATATGGGTCCCAAAGGAATCTTTATATTCTCTATTTTATTCTCGTTTTCACGAGCCTTTTTTACTTTTCGTTCCAATGTAGTTTGTGGGACTGAGAAGGATTTTGCAGCCAACATATATCCCATTTCTCCCTTCAAAACAACTTCTATCGCCTTTTTCATTGCTTCCTCTGGCCATTTTCCTCTATCTGACTTTCTTTTATAATTATAAACCATCCTAAAACAATATATAAATATATTTATATATAATCAAAATCATGTCGGGCAAGATGGGGTACGGGTACCCCATCTTGCCCTCCCATTCCCATTTGAATAAAATAACATGCCATAAATAACAAAATCAAAATATGGAAACAAACATTTTCTTACCTGCTAGTGTAATAATTGATAAACAATAATAACTTTCGTGAGTTCTAGAAAACTAATGTTGAGGTACAGAACACATGTAATGTTTATAGCACCAAAATCACAACGAACTTAACCAAAATCGAGTTTTTAGCGCTGAGTCGAAAACACGTGCACTCACAAACCGCTCACAACCCTGACTGATAATCAACCTAATGATGCGTCATTACGCACTAAAGCTGCTGTGATTGGTCTATTGTACGGCCGACGAGAGCCGGTACCCCGTCTTGCCCGCTACCCCATCTTACCCGGTGTTCCCCTACCTACGTGGCTAAAAGTAGTAAAATCCTCTTCCCACTGAAAAATCTTGAAGTTTGACATCCCACTCGGCCATATTTCAATAAAAAAATGTGTTGGTACCTACGTGGACAAAAGTTCTGAAAACCTTTTCCCACTGTAAAATCTTGAAGTTTGACATCTCACACAGCCATATTTCAATAAAAAAAAAATGGGTAGGTACCTACGTGGATAAACGTACTAAAATCCTTTTCCCTCTGTAAAATCTTGAAGTTTGACATCCCACACGGCCATATTTCGATAAAAAAATGGGTAGGTACCTACGTGGATAAAAGTACTAAAATCCTTTTCCCACTGTAAAATCTTGAAGTTTGACATCCCACACGGCCATATTTCGGTAAAAAAATGGGTAGGTACCTACGTGGATAAAAGTACTAAAATCCTTTTCCCACTGTAAAATCTTGAAGTTTGACATCCCACACGGCCACATTTCGATAAAAAAATGGGTAGGTACCTACGTGGATAAAAGTACTAAAATCCTTTTCCCACTGTAAAATCTTGAAGTTTGACATCCCACACGGCCATATTTCAATAAATAAAATGGGTAGGTACCTACGTGGATAAAAGTACTGAAATCCTTTTCCCACTGTAAATTATGGAAACTTGACATCCCACACGGCCATATTTCAATAAAAAAATGGGTAGGTACCTTCGTGGAAAAAGTACTGAAAACCTTTTCCCACTGTAAAATCTTGAAGTTTGACATCCCACACGGCCACATTTCGATAAAAAAATGGGTAGGTACCTACGTGGATAAAAGTACTAAAATCCTTTTCCCACTGTAAAATCTTGAAGTTTGACATCCCACTCGGCCATATTTCAATAAAAAAATGTGTAGGTACCTACGTGGACAAGAGTACTGAAAACCTTTTCCCACTGTAAAATCTTGAAGTTTGACATCCCACACGCCCATATTTCAATAAAAAAAAATGGGTAGGTACCTACGTGGATTAAAGTACTAAAATCCTTTTCCCACTGTAAAATCTTGAAGTTTGACATCCCACACGGCCATATTTCGATAAAAAAATGGGTAGGTACCTACGTGGATAAAAGTACTAAAATCCTTTTCCCACTGTAAAATCTTGAAGTTTGACATCCCACACGGCCATATTTCAATAAATAAAATGGGTAGGTACCTACGTGGATAAAAGTACCGAAATCCTTTTCCCACTGTAAAATCTTGAAGTTTGACATCCCACACGGCCATATTTCAATAAAAAAATGGGTAGGTACCTACGTGGATAAAAGTACCGAAATCCTTTTCCCACTGTAAAATCTTGAAGTTTGACATCCCACACGGCCATATTTCAATAAATAAAATGGGTAGGTACCTATGTGGATAAAAGTACTGAAATCCTTTTCCCACTGTAAAATCTTGAATTTTGACATCCCACACGGCCATATTTCAATAAAAAAATGGGTAGGTACCTACGTGGATAAAAGCACTAAAAAAATATATGTATATATACATAGGTACCTATAAAGAAAACAGTTCTTAAAAAGGAACGAAACAATTAATGTTTCCTATATAGGCATTCCCTCCCTGTATTCCCAAAAGAAACCTTGATGAATGAATGTACATTCTTCAATATTCTGAAGTATTATATTTTTAATTGAAATACTTCCATCAGATTTTTTTAAAGACTCATGAAAATATTAGGTCCAAATAAATACTACTCGTTGATTGAGAAAAGTACCTAACTATGTATTTATTGGAAAACGCATACCAACAATATTGTCTATGAATTTCATAATTCCATTTTCACAATTATTTTTCTTTGTTTTTTTTTCTCATGTGTCATATTTAGTCTGTCATATGTGGTCTATGAAATTGAATGAAAATATGCCAAAATTATGCAATTCTAATTTACACAAATTAGGAGTTTTCATGATGTGCAAGCATGATGTTTTAAAACCAAAATAATCTCCAAGCTTTAAGATTCAGTTTTGTTGTATTTTTTATCACTTCCATTTTGAAATTAATTCAATATGATGAAAATGTTTTGTCTACGATTTCAGCAATCAGGAAGTCAAATTTTCATCCATTACCTCATTAAAATGTTGATATCTTTGTCAATAAATAAGATATTTGAAATATTTTTGGCCTGGGGTCTGTGATTATGTATATAGTTTATTATTCAACATGCCTTTCCTAAATTAGGGATATGTACGGGCTCAAATATTTGTGCCGATTCCCACAAATACTAAGAAATAATAAAGGTCTACTATATTTTTGAAATCTGAGATTTAAAAGCATTTCAAAATAAATCAAAATTTTCATCTTTCCACATAAAGCATAAAGGGAACATTAAAATAGAAGAACAATACATACCTTCTCCTTTTTTGTAATTAAGATACTTTGCAAAAATATAATTCATGTCATGTCACATCAAAAAATATAACCAGAACGTAATCATTGCAAAAAAATAATGGATACTCACCTATTTTTTCTGAATTTCCTATTCAACTACATATTTTATAAAACATCATAGGAAAAGAGAAAGTTTTATTATGTTAATTCATTTATTGCATCAAAAATTCATAAAACAACTACTCGATCAACCTTCAAGATTTTCCTGGGAACGAAGAGAAGAGAATACAGTCTTTTCCGTTCAGATTCTTTGCAATGATTGTCACTTCTTCCCACGACATTCCTAAAGCCATAATGTCGTTGTCATTAATTTATTATCAATTTAATTTCTAATTTCTTAATCATTGAAAAATGAGCTTCCAGATCGCAATGCACCGTTTTGTGTTTCTGCAAAAAAATATACTGTTAACTCTTTAGTAATAAAAATGTAAAGCAGGTTTAATAGATTAGATAGAAAAATTAATTAGATAGAAAACGTAAATTAATTCTCACCTGATGTTAAATTAAATATTGAACGTACTTTTTGACACATCGTTCATTAATCGCCATTTTGGAATGTTATAATGACACAAATAATTGCCAGACGAATAACATATTGTTTTTGGCTTTTCAATTAGCACGTGCTTAATATTTTTAAATTGGATTATTTACGCAAAAAATATTTTAAATGTGTTTATTTGCACGAAATAAAAAATATTTTAAATGTTTTTATTTGCATGAACTTAAAAAAAGTCTGATTGTGCTTATTTTTTAGAAATTAATCAAATATTTATAGTACTTTACATAATTAATTTTAATATGGCAATATCTTCTGGCACACAATTTTGGCGGTAAAGAACATTTTCACACTCTTTCAAACTCACGCAAAAAACGTATTTTTTATCTCATTCACACTTTTTTTTTACACTCTTTTTTGCTGTTTTTCTCGCTTCTTTAAAAGAAAGTACGGCATTAAGTGGGTTTTTATTTGAAATAGATACCTCATCTTGTAATGGTCAGGTCAATGGAACGCAAATTCCTTGAAATGGGCGAGTATAGCCCGGTCTTCGTTAGTATGTAAATTCAAAAATCATTTTTATAAGATATAAGGATGATACTGTGTTTTATTATCAGTCTACAGATTATGCTGATAATATATTATAATATGATGCTAGGAGGGCAATGCACTAATAATATGGTGTATTATACCCATGGTATCCAATACCTTGTTCCCAAAGAGCTCAAGTCACTCCATAACGGGTGGGTAAACAAAAAATTAAAAAATACGATATTAAATTATTTTGTAATGATACATCTATCTATCTATACCCTCACACCGTGTCCCAGGAGGGGTAGGCAGAGAGAACGGATGTTACATTCACAATATAAATGTCTTACTAATATGTTGTTTAGTTTGTGCTATTGATAATTCATTTGGTATTTTTTTATGTAAAAAGTATTTTTTAAATTCTACACACACTCCAAATGTTTAATCAAAATTAAGCATTAAATGGCTATCGGGACATTGAAAATTCGTGGTAATTAGTTTTGCACACTAGACGTGTTTGTGGTACATTATGTTGTATGCACGTTTCCTCCACAATGTTAACACTGAAACATTAAATTCAATATTTATATACAGTCGATTCTGCTGAATTGGGACAGCCGCTTATTTGGGACAAATCTCAAAGAACAGAAACCAAACCATGAAACCAATAGTAAATTTATATGTTTATTTGGGACAACATTCTGCTTAAGTTCGTCGGTAGCCTGGAGGTAGAGTCTCGGCCTCGTGAACAGGGGGTCCGTGGTTCGATCCCAGGTGCCGGCAAACTCCCCTTTCACAACACAAGCTTTTAGCTTACTGTGAAAGGTGTATAGGGTTGTATTTGGGTTTATAACAAAACCCAGATATATCTTTTTAAAAAAAAAAAAAAAATTTGGACAGTAAATTTAAGATCACAGCACATATTATGTTACACATATTCTCAAGAAAAAATATGTACAAAGAATTCTCATTTTTGCATTGAATTAAATTGTATGTACCTACCCATTTATTACTAATTTCAACTAGGATTTTTTTTTTCTTAAAAGTTTATATTATATATTTGTAGTTTATATGATAATTTATATTACCTACATATATGTAATTTACAGTTTCCAAAAGTTTATAAAATAAAATTATTGAAAAAAAATATGCATTGTTTAATTTTATGTGTGTATTACTGGTTAATGGCCTTAGTTGCCAAAACCAAATAAATTAATTTTAAAAATATGTGAAATTTGCTTAATTGGGACAGCCGCTTAATTGGGACAAAATGCCCTAGTCCTGATGTGTCCCAATTCAGCGGAATCGACTGTATACCCATTATACGGCAGCATACACAAATTCCTAAATATACACCTAGTAGTTTGATTGCTATCAACTGATTATTTATTTATTTATTTATTTATTTATTTAGAATATATACGGCTTGCGCCTTTATACAAATAACATGAACAAAAATTATACAGTCTTCAATTTCAAAACAACAAAACAATCAATAAAAAGCAAACAAAAATAACCAGGTAACACTAGTACTCTATTTCAAATACATAGCTATAGGCATATATCTATAGTTTGCTCGGGCACAATGGTACTTACCAACCAAACATAGGCATGCAAGTATATAGTTGGGCATCTATATATTTTACACTATATCAACCACTGCAAATACATAGGAAATATATACATAGGTATGTGTATACACATATAAACACCAATTAAAAGATTTTGTGTAACTGTTGGCCTGCAGAATAATAATCAATATTTATTTGATACCCAACTAGGTGACAACAATTATATAGGAACAATATTATAATATTATTTCTGATACCCAAACAGGTGACAATAATATACCTCGCATAATCAAGCACAGTTGGCGCACCACTAACCCGAACCTTAAATTAACAATAAAATAATAAAAAAAAGTACAATAAAAAAATATTTCCCAATAATTTTATAGTCCCCTCAAAGTTTATCTTTCTTTTCTTTCTACTAAGAACTTCATCTAGTTAAACCATAATAAATGTACTTATGACTAAACTTATAAATGCATGCATTCACCATTGCACACACACAACTCAGGATTTTCAAGAAGTAGACCTACCTATATCTACTTACATAGGATTGAATACAATATTATCTCATATAACTACGTTAGCAACAAAACAAAATAATTACATAAACATTTTCACACTATCTAAGGAAACAGCTATTTTCTTCCTTTGCATACAATATCCAAAACAATACTCGCATTCCACATTAAATTTATTCAAAAAAAAAAAAAAAAAAACAATTTCAAACATCAGAATACAACACATATCATACAATTACAAAATTTTTGGGGCAAACAAACTCTTCAGAAGAGTTTTAAAGGCAATCAGATCTACATTAAATATATCAATACCCGTTAGATATTTGTTTCCCGTGCTGTGCAAGCGGGGCACGACTGTATGTCTTATATAGTTAGTACTATAATTATCTATATAAAATGTATCACTACTTCTAGTGCAACGATTGGGTATCCGAAATTTTATAAAATGCAGCAAGTCAGGGTTGTCAAAAAAACTATTAACTATTTTAAATAACAAAATTAAATCGTTGACTATTCTCCTATCTTCTAAGGTTTCCAAATTCAATTTAAACAACAAAAAATTATAATCCAATTCTTCTCGTGGAATACCCAGTTTATAATTTATAAATCTTAAGAACTTGTGCTGGATACGCTCTATGTTATGAATATGTACATTATATGTGGGCGACCATATTGATGAATTAAACTCGAGCTGACTGCGAACCAGTGACACATAGAGTAATACAATAGTTTGAATATTATTAAAATCATTAACCGTTCTGAGGACAAAGCCTAATGTTTTCAATGCTCTTCCTGTTATCTCTGTGATGTGATTTACAAATGATATTTTCTCATCGAAAACTACTCCCAGATCACGTATCTCCTTTACGGACTCTAATGTATCATTATCAATGTAATAATCAAAGAAAATACAATTTTTATTTCTAGAAAATGTTATATGCTGACATTTTTTGCCATTCAAAAACAAAAGGTTTCTATGGCACCACAAATTTAACTTGTCTAAGTTGTCCTGAAGAGTATGGCAATCACCTAAACCTTCTATCCTTCTGAATATTTTTAAATCATCAGCAAACAAGAGGCATTCAACATCGTTCATTTCATAGGTCAGATCATTTATAAAAATAAGAAACAACACGGGAGAGAGATGGCTACCCTGTGGCAAGCCGCTTGTTGCCACAAAACTATCTGAAATGACATTTTTAATTTTTACTCGCAGCGATCGTTCAGTCAAAAAATTCCTGAACCATTTTAGCAGGCTACCCGTTATTCCTAAGGCATTAAGCTTATGTAAAAGAATATTATGTGGAACTTTGTCGAATGCTTTGCTAAAGTCTGTATAGATACTGTCTACTTGACAGCCCTGTGCAAGACACTCGACAATAAAATTTTCATAAATAGCCAAATTTGTTAGGGTAGACCTTCCTGGCATAAAACCGTGTTGCTGGGGCTCAATAATTCTGGATATCGGAGGCATAATCTGTTCTAGTACGAGAGATTCAAACAACTTGGCCATTGCAGACTGAATGCATATTGGCCTGTAATCTGAAATATTTGCTTTATCTCCCTTTTTAAAAACAGGTGTGATATTACCAAACTTCCATGTTGACGGAAAAACACCAATCTCTAAGGATCTATTAAAAATAACAAAAAGTGGGACAACAAGCGCATGTGCACACCTTTTCAAGAATATCGGAGGTACGCCATCAGGTCCCGCCGACCTTCTATGATCTAGATGAGACAGTTTATGTTCTAAATTCTGGAATGGGATTTTACAATGCGATAAATCAACTATCTTATTACCAGTGTCATAAGAGATGTTAGTTATATTATGTTGATCTGGTTCATATACCTCACCAAAAAAGTTTGCAAATTTGTTTACAATGTTCTTCAGCTCACAGACCCGTTCCTGATTCAAATGCATTTGTTCCGGGTAATTATTATCACTTTTTGACAGAGAGTTTTTAAATTTCCACAGACCCTTTGCATCAGTTACAGTATTTTCGACTTTCTTTATATAGTTTGTGTAACATGAAGTCTTCAGTTGGTTACACCTGGATCTAAGCTCATTGAACTTGTTGTAAAGCTTTTCATCGTAAGATTCCTTGTATGCTTTGTGTATCATTTTCTTTTCCAGTATCGCTTCTATCAGCTCGCTAGTGAACCATATTGGATACTTGTTCACTTTGTATTTTTCATATGGTATAAATTTGTTTATTGTTTCATACAAGATCCCGTAAAAGACAGATATTACGAACTCAAAATTTGAACTTTGCAAGAAGGACCAGTCACATTTGAAGAGAAAATCTATTGCGGCTTCGTAGTCTCCCTTTACATAATTATACGAAAAAGTTTCATTAGTTTCATTTTCAACACTAGATAAGCCCAAGCTAACCCACAGAGGTGGATGATGATCATCAATCGGTACAACCTGCTCGGAAGAGACATCCACACGTATATTTTCAACGTTAGAGAAAATCAGATCAAGCAGACGATTTCCAGTGTTGTATACAAAATTTCGCTGTGCCAAACCCAAAAAAATTGTTGTCTCAATAACTTCTCTTGCCCCCTCATGATTATCCTCATTCACAGGAAACACGTCCGCATCCGAAGACCATTTTATTTTTGGCAGATTAAAGTCTCCAAATATGAGAAACCTTGTGTGAGGATATTTACTATGAAGTCGCTCCAACTCATCGCAAAACGATTTATATATTTCAGGAGGAGCGGCTGGTGGAATGTAAACATTTCCTATTATAATTTTATCCCAGTTCGATTTGATTTGCACGAATAACTGTTCAATATTTTTATTTTGAGTCTTAATGAAAATTGAGGGGATGTTCTTCTTGACTGCCACCAAAACTCCTCCTCCTCTTTCTTTTTTACTAGTTTTACAATTTCGATCGCACCTGTATACATTATATGAGGAGAAGCCCAGTTCTGAAGTCTTGATGGAATCGTTTAGCCATGTCTCCGTGAACAAGCAAATACAGGGATCAAGGATCGGTATATTCTGTCTTAATGTGCTTAATTTTGTCTTTGTGCCCCTGGTATTCTGATAATAAATGCTTATATTTTTTAGTTTTTTTTATTGGCCTTAACGATTCTTGGTGTTCCACTTATAAATTTTATGATTATATCATTTTCACCGTTTTTCTTTCTGGTTTCTAATTCCTCCCATGTCGTTTTTAATTGGGATCTCTGCATCTCTGTGAGATCCTGCTTGATTCTAATGTCCTTTGGAAACCTGAACTTGTTGAAAAAGATTGTTCTTGCATCTTCACTGTTATTCATTACAATCTTAATAGGTCTAATTTTATTTTTTTGCTTAGTTCCCAGTCGCTGTACCTTACATATCTGTATATCCTTTAGATTTTCCACTCCGTGGATTATCCTGGTTGTCTGGTCTATATCTCCAGCGCATTGGTTTTGATTGAGTATATCTGGGTCTACCTCTGGCATATTAAAAATAATAATGTTTTTAGATCGAGCATTCCTTTCTGCTAACTCTGCCAGTGTGTCACACATATTCATTGCCTTATCCGGTGATGCAACATTCTCAAGTTGAGCCAATCTTTCTCTTAGAAGTCTTATCTCAGCGTCTTGACTGGCGATCTTTGCAGTTGCAGTACTCATTGCAGCCATAAACTCCAGTGATATGGGTGTCATTTTTCCGATAAGGTCTCGCGTGAACTTGCTGTTATTTGACATCAGTTGAGATAAAGCGCATGCAGCGTCTTTGACCAGATTTATTATTTCCTGCGCGTCCATCATATTTTCAATTTGAGTTAATATATGTTACAATATATGATAAAGATTTGTGTCACCCCTGATTCAGGTATTTATTATTTTGTTAAAATCTTTTGCTGTTGGTTGTGGTGTGTAATGACAGAAATGTTGTTGATTGGACGTCTATTCTGACGTCAGTTCTGCCAGACGAAATACGTCCTTATCTTTCTGTTGTCTTATGTGAAATCGTATTTTATATTTGTAAATTATTTCACACTCACCATTTATATAAAGTTGCGTTTAATATCAGTTGCACAGTTCTTACTTGGGTATATGATAGATGTAATCACTCAATTATTAGATCGCTTACAATATCAAATTTGTTATAATAAGTTGCACTTCAAAATTAACTGTCAAGTGACTTGAAGACTTTTACTACTATTATATAAATAATGTTATGTTTTGTTTGTTCACTCTGCAGGTTGAGTGGTACCGTACAACGGATGGTATTTCTGGTTACTCCGTCTTCACCAACACTCCGTGGCACATCATTTTCTTCTTTCTACTTCTTTATATAATCACCACCATCTGTTACTGTTTCATGATAAGTGTATTCTTCTCAAAAGGTAATTATATATTTTATAGTACCTATACAGAAATATTTATGAATGGTGTGGGATTAATTGAAACGAGCATTTCCTTCTGCTATAGATTAAACAACACAATAGAGGCGTTTTTCAGAAAGATTTAATTTATCCCATTAATTATGGGACTACTTGTGTAGCAATACAATAGTGTTTCTAATAAATGTTTGTTTATTATTTTCAGCTAACACCGCAGCTACTGTGGCCGGCTTGATGTGGTTCCTGTCCTTCTCTCCGTACATCTTCCTTTCCAATGGCCGCACTATGTCACCATTTGTGTCTCGTCTGCTCGGTTGCTTTGCCTCCAATACAGCCATGAGTTTTGGCTTTGAAATAATAATGAATCACGAGGCAGCTGCAAGTGGTAACGTTAATCATTAATAAGCATATTTGAAGTGTAATGGACATACGGGTTATCCTCCCTATGCCGAAACATATGTATTACATTTAGGATGACAATATACCTCGTCACTAGAGGTTTTTAAATACTCAAAAACTTAATTAGTTTTTTGAAAACTTAATAAGTAAAAGTTTTTTTTAAAGATATAGGTATCTGGGTTTTTTGTTATAAACTCAAATACAACCTTATACCTACATCTTTCACAGCAAGCTAAAAGCTTGTGTCATGAAAGGGGAGTTTGCCAGCACCTGGGATCAAACCGCAGACACCTTGTTCACAAGGTCGAGACTCCAGGCTACCGACGAACTTTGTTTATCTGTTACATTTTAATTTATATGATGGGGGGCACCCCAGTAATTTCTCAATGAACTGGAGTATCACAATCCGACTACCAGCTCTTTGAATAATTATTGGAGGTTTTTTTGAGGAAAGTAATGAACTTATCCACTTATCGGAAGTTTTTTTTATCTGAAACTGACCTTAACAGTATTTAAAGTTAACTTAACCCTTTAACGTTTTCTGGCAAATATATATGCCACTTTTTTGCATCGGCTAATAAAGGCTATTTTGTATGAAAAAATGTACTAAAAATATTCCTTATGGTTATCTTTTTATTCTTAGATGTGCATTGTACGCGATATTTGCCACTTTCGGTTCGTTATATTGGTAAAACTGGAATTGTGACGCTTCGAACAAAGATTTCATAAAAGTGGCAAATATACTGACCAACGGCCATTAGCGTCCTTTGTTTGTGTTGTGAGAGTTCGCCGTCGTATATTTTATTAGTTATTTCGTTCCAAAAGTGTGTTATTAACAAAAAAATGTAAGTATGGAATTTGACGATATTCGATAATGTATTTAATCTTATTTTTCACTGTGAATCTTTACAATAATTGTGCATTTTTTAAGTTTTATTTTCACTCATCGTCAAATGTCAAAATTTCCTTAGAAAAATGCTATCCGAAAATGTTATTTATTTAGTAATAAATTTAATAAAAAATCATGCATATTGAGATATTTTTATAAAAATATATCCAATAAATGTTTTCATGTAAGGATTCTACATTATTCATGTGCGGCTAAGATGTTACGAGTCTCTAAATATTATTTGTTTATTATAACCTCAAAATATATATGTCAAAATATTTGACGTCAATAATAATATATGATATTTTGAATTATTTGGTTGAATTATTGCAATATAGTTTTAAATTTATTAAATTTGATATATACTTAGTTATTGGAATATGTGTCAATACTAAATATGATGTTTTTATTTACTTTAGAAGATGTCAAATAAACGTTTGACTGATGCTGACATTGCCCAAATGTTGGGGGAAGTAACTGAAGAAATGGCATGTAATTCAGATGTTGGAGGAGATTCTGATGCCGATGACTACTTGCCACTAGCTTCAACTTCAGTGGAAACCTCGGAAACATCATCAACATCACGGCAAGTCGACTATAGTAGTGATGATTCAACTGCCGATCCAACCTTCCATGAGCGATCCTTCGTTCAGAGGAAAACACTTGGAAGCAGCTCGGATGAAGAGGAACCTACTCAACCAAGTGATGATAACTGTGGATTTAATTGGAAGAAAACTGGAGGACCTCCAAGCACTTTTGTTAGACATGGTCCGTTCCAAGAACCATTTGGTCCCAAGTGTGAAGTGGACACCAACAATTTGAAAAGCATATTTTCAATTTTTTTCACAGCTGGTATTTGCAACGAAATCATAAACCAGACTCAATTGTATGCTCAGCAAAAGGGTCACAATATCAGCCTTACATTAGATGAGCTCTATGCATTTTTTGGCATACTCATAATTATGGGGTTTCATCCCCTCCCTTCATTGCGTCTTTATTGGTCGAGTAATGCAAACTTTAGGGTGGACAGAATTGCTAATGTAATGACATTGAAAAGATTTTTATCGATTTTAAGATTTGTTCATTTGAATAACAATGATATGATGGTTCCAAGAGGTACACCAGGGTTTGACAAACTGCATAAAATTCGTCCCCTCTTACTGCATTTAAAAACTGCGTTTTTGACAGCATTTTCACCCTCGAGGTATTTGTCAATAGACGAAAGCATGGTTGCATTCAAAGGAATGACGACGTTGAAGCAATACATGCCTATGAAACCCATCAAGAGGGGTTTCAAAGTGTGGGCAATAGCATGTGCTGTGACAGGCTACCTTTTAGATTTCCAAGTCTATGAGGGGAAGTCTGATAATCCTCAAAGTCTTGCTTTAGGTGAAAGAGTAGTAACAGAACTCGCCGAATCATTCAAATTCTTGGGATATTGTCTGTTTTTTGACAACTTTTTTACATCTTTGCCCTTACTTAGGAAATTGCTAACCTGGAACTTGTTTGCTTGTGGAACGATAAGATCTAACAGAAAATTTTTCCCACAGAATATCGCAAAAGATAAAGATTTAAGGATGGGTGTTTCCGATTTTTCCAATTGTGGAGATTTATCTGCCTATAAATGGAAAGATAGAGGAACAAAACCTGTCACTGTAGCCAGTAACATGCATGACGGAAATGAAAAGGACACAGTCCTTAGGACAAACAAGTTTGGAGTTAAAGAGACTGTCAGCTGTCCTAAAGCGATCGCTGACTATAATAAATATATGGGGGGAGTTGATCGCTTTGATCAACTCATCAGCTATTACTCGGTCAGCTGGAAATCGAGACGCTGGTGGTTAAAATTATTTTATTATTTTGTAGATGCATCAGTAGTAAATAGTTTTATCTTATATAAAACTACAATGACAACGTTAAAAAAAAAACCATTGACCCACTTATTGTTTCGGAGTTACTTAGCTGATGAATTAATTGGCTCTTTTTCATCCAGAAAAAAGCCTGGGCCAGTACCCAAACTGCAAAGTCAATTAAAAAAAAAGGTAAAAACCGCGTTGCCCCACAATCCAGTATGCGTTTAGCAAATATTGGAGAGCATATGCCCATTATCGGAACATGGAGACGATGTGCATATTGTAGTTCTAAAGAAAAAGTAAAACGGAGTAATACAATATGCACATCATGTGGAGTAGCTTTATGCAAGAGTTGTTTCTTGCCTTATCATTCAAATTGATGCACTTCTTGATATTTATGTATTTTTTAATTAATTTTTTTCTTCTGTTATGTCATACCAACAAATTGATTAAATTGCTTTGTTTACTTGTTTTTAAATTTAATAATTATAAAGTTTACTTATCTAAACACAATTGTTTTATTTAAACATAATTTCTTCTAAAAATATTAGTATAAAAGGTAAGTTATAAAAGTGGTCAATATATTTGCCATTGACCACTTACCGTTTCACATTTTCCTAAATGTTCATTGGCATATATATTGACCACCACTTTTTGGGTATATAATGTATGAAAAAAAAAAAAAATTATATCTAAAAAAATGTTCCTGAATAGATCATTAGCTAATATTATTAAAAAAAAATACAATATTAACAAAAAGCCTATTCTGCCCTATAAAGGGTTAAAAATGAAATGTTAATATTTTTGTTATTTAACAATAATGTGTTTACTACAAATGTTGTGGCACAGGGCTCCGTTGGTCAACACTGTGGGATGTGATCACTGAAGATGATCCTCTAGTGATGGGACATATTCTGGTAATGCTGGTGGCTGATGCATTTATCTACCTTCTGATTGCCCTTTACGTGGAGCAGGTACTTCCAGGCAGCTATGGAGTGCCTCGACCCTGGTACTTCATCTTCACCAAAAGCTTTTGGTCATCTGCTCCTGCAGGTAGGCCAAATAGAATGATTATATTACTCACTATTTTATTTATTAGATGCAGTGTGTTGTGCACTGCAATGATCACGCACATTGACACACGTTTTGGAAGGGTATGGTATTTTTTTTAAACATTCTGACATGTGGAGAGTCATCAAGCATTTCTCACAGACCAGCGTTTCTCCGGCTTAGTGGTTTAATAATACCATAAAATAGTTGGCCGACGACTTGCCGGCTTTGTGTGTCAATGGGTTAAAACAGCTCCCGGACTTCCTAGATTTGTGATTACTCTCTAAAATTTCCTTGCCAAGATATTTTTCTAAATAGGTAATTCCTCTATAACAGCTGATATGTTTTTGTTTGTATTTTAGGTGGTGTGAGAGAGACAGAAGCCTCCTATGAAAGTGATGCAGTAGATTCCCATAGCATTGAGCCAGATCCAAAGGATATCAATGTTGGTGTTCATATTATTGTGAGTTCTAATTATTTATTTACATGATACTGTGTTTATCTTTTGTATTTTTCTTTATATATAAAATTGTAATTGAATCGGTCATTTGAGAAACAACATAGATCAGTCAATACAAACTTTTCAGAAATCACAAAAAACTGTATGTTGTAAAATTTTGAATGAAATCTTAATATATTACTCAAATCAAAATGTTACTTACAATGTATTCTTTTATTATAAACCTTTATTTTATGTCACAATATTTTATTTGTATATTAATTTAAAACCTTTGACTTATGTTGTTTCTCAAATGAACACCATTTCAGGGAATAAAAATCAACATTTTCATCCCAGATTATTTATTAAACAACCAAAAATCACTATTTTTCATCATTTTCACCCACGTTAGTGGTTGGTGTTAAGTTTCAGCTGTAAATCGACACAAATAAATTTAGTGTAGTTACAACATAAGTCACTGCCTTGTGTTGTTTTTCTATTGACTGGCCAAGTTAATAAGCTCAATTTGTATCAAATAGGTAAAAATTACGTGGTTTCTAAATGAAATAACGTGCGTTTCAAGAAAGAGGACCTAAATCAAAATTAAATTTCACTAAAAACCTGACTTATGTTGTTTCTCAAATGACTGATTCAATGATTGATTATATTATATTTTGCATATGAATTGTTTGTCTGTAGAATCTTACAAAAGTTTACAACAGCAATGTGGCTGTAGACAAGTTGAACCTGAAGATATTTGAAGGGCAGATCACCGTCATATTGGGACACAATGGAGCTGGAAAGACAACAACTATGTCTATGCTGACAGGTGACTTAAATCTTTTATGAAATCTCTCAAGTTTCAAGGTTTTCTCTTCTTTACGCTTAGAAAAAAATAAATGTAATAACTCAACTATACAATAAACTGTGATAGTTTGATCGTGTGGAAAGAATGGAAGAGAAAAGAATGACAGAGAGGATATACTTGTCTGAAAGAAGGGGTGTGAAAAAGTGCGGGCGTCTGAGAACTACATGACTTGACCATGTAGATCAAATTCTCAAGGGCGGCTGTGTTTTGAGTGAGAGATCTCGACGTGCGTGCATGAGAAATTGTATGAATGTAAAAAGTATGCAAGGATAGATCTATGTGACATTTTGTTCTCTCTGCCTACCCCACTTGGGATACGGTGTGAGGGAATAGATAGAACTATGTACAATATATAGTACATTTATAATATGTACAGTACACCGAATGATAGAAACATGTCATGTTTATATAATGGTAGTGGACATAAATGACTTAATATTATATCAAAAAATTGTCATAGTTTCTCCTGTACCTATACCAATTAAATATTTGAGATGTGTGATTCACAATTTGTTTTTCTGACATTTAACTTAAGTATAGGGGTTACATTTGTGGGTTGGAGGGTGTGTTGCGTTGTATGTGTGAATATGAGTTTGTGTGTGTGTTTGTGTTATGGAGCCTGACTTGTATTGGGAGTATGATTGAAGTTGTTATGTTATTTTTGTTATTTCATTTATTTGTAATCTGTTTTTATTATACAATCATGTAAATGTGTGGCCCTAACACGAGGCTCTCCAAATACGCAAAGCATGCGTGCTCGGGCCTTAATATGTTGTATTATTGTTTGAATAAATAAATTAAAATGGATATTTTTAAATGTAGGTATGATTACACCTACCAGTGGCACGGCATTGGTTGCGGGACATGATATTAGAAATGACATTGCGGGTGTGCGAGCCTCCTTGGGGCTGTGTCCTCAGCACAATGTCCTCTTCCCAGACCTCACTGTGGGGGAGCACATCTTCTTCTTTGCACGGCTCAAGGGAATCCAGGGGACAGCACTCAAACAGCAAGTTGACAAATACATCCGACTATTAGGATTGGAAGATAAGGTAAGCATCGCTAAAAATTGCTTTCTGTTGAACCTTGCTACAACTTCAAATTCTTATCTATTTGAATTTGTTATTATTATTATTACTGACAATAAGACAATTCTTACAAGGATCATTACAGCTGAAGGCCAATGCGATCCCAGAAGATAACCTTAAACGATATCCAAACGATAACTTAACTACAATATATCCTCGATATGAATGTTTCAGCGCAACAAGTTATCCAACACTCTGTCAGGTGGTATGAAGCGCAGGCTGAGTGTAGGAGTGGCTCTTTGTGGAGGTTCCAAAGTGGTTTTGTTGGATGAGCCATCTTCGGGGATAGATCCCGCATCCAGGAGAGAGCTGTGGGATCTGCTGCACGCTGATAAGCAAGGTAACACTGAGTAATTATTATATAATTGCATTCACAACTGATTTATTTGAGTTTACATATTTGTAAATTAGTTATACTACTACTACTATACCATCACGGCATATCCCACAAGTGGGGTAGCCAGCAGACCAGCTGCATATAAAACATGCAAGCTGTCTTCTCCGTGCTTAGTTATCCATTCCACTTATTCACATTTTTATATAACGTGGAGAGGACAGTCTCTATGTTCATTAGATGCAATTGGTACACTGGCTGCTAAATTTATGGGAGATGTTGTGATATTATATGTAGTAATGTGGTTAGATGGAAGAAATCACTTTTTAGTGATAATCTCGCCACTGCATATCGTCCTAGTATTTTAAATTTTATATTGTTTTATTAACACTGTTAAATCGTGATGATGTGCAAAAAGAATAAATAAATAATATTATAGTAAACATTTGTATGTATTATAATTTTTGATATTAGCTGATATACACAGAAGTAACAAATAAGAAGCCAGTTAATATAGTGTGTATTTAAAAAAAAAGTTAAGCGTTTACTTCATACCATAATGGAAAATACGCAAAAAGTTAAGGATTATATTAAAAATAAATTAGAAGCCATTGTTTAAATGTTGAATTTAAGACGTATATTTTAACAAAGTAATATTAATTACTAATACTACTATCCGTCATGGAAAATCCCACAAATGGGATTTGCAAACCGTCCTCACAACAAAAATTAAGACAGTCGAGATATGTGGCAAGTCTCACCGCTGAATTTAACCTTTTACAGGACACACGAAAACTTAAAGAAAAAAATGAGAGACCAACTTTTGCGAGGTGCTCTACGGAACAATATTTAAATAATAGATTTTTTTTTGTTTTTATTTAATATTTTTTTATATTTTTATATTTTTTTCATATCGTCCTTAGGTCCTTATATTGCGGACACTTGGACTCGTCAAATGTAGAAAATAATAACCAATGAATATTACAAACATTATATCAAAAAACAAGTCAATCAAAATTAAGCAACGATCACACAAAACATAAAATATATCCAACCATTAGGATTTCGTCAAGTGAGAAAAATAATTAAATAAGTTAAATATAATATGTAGTCGCAAATGTAAAGGCTTTGGATCTGCAGCGTCAAATATAGAAATAATAAAATTATAAAAAGGTACAAGGCATAAAACATAAACATTTTTATCCATTTAACATTTCGTCAATCGTGTAAAATGATTTATTAACTAGATACGATTTCACCTCTCTCCGGAAGACCAATACATCATCACATTTTATTGTGTCTGGGAGTTTGTTATACAGTCTTACACTAAGACACAAAAAGCTTCGATCTACTTAGAGAGCCTGTGTTCAATTGGTCTAATTTTGTGTTTCGATCTGGTATTATAACTATGGAAATCTTCATTTAGTGGTGTATTATCCAGGTGTTTCTGCGCATAACATATACACTCATAAATAAAAAGTGATACCATGGTTAGGATTCCTTGCTCTCTGAATACAGTTCTGCAGGATTCCCTATAATTCATGCAAAGAAGAGTTCTCATTGCTCGCTTTTGCAGAACGAATATTCTTTTTGAGTCAGGGGCGTTTCCCCAAAACAATATACCATACGACATGATACTATGAAAGTATGCAAAATACACCGATTTTGCAGCTTCTACTCCACAGGTCTCTCTTATCTTTTTAATCGCGTAGATTGCCGAACAAAGTTTTGGAGCAATATTTTCAATGTGTGAGCTCCATTGTAATGTTTTGTCAATAGTAACGTATACAATATGTTATTTTTACTTCATTCATCTCATTGACACAAATAGGAATAATTAAAGTACATAATAGAAATGTGTACATTTCTAAATGTAAATTAATCTTAATCAGTTAAATTATATTTTTTTATACAGACCGTACCATTATATTGACAACGCACTTCATGGATGAAGCGGAGGTATTGGGAGAGCGTGTGGCTGTGATGGCAGGTGGAAAGCTGCGCGCTGTGGGATCTCCGTTCTTCCTTAAGAGGAAGTTCAGTGTGGGATATACTCTAACAGCTGCAACTGGATCATCAGCCAATAATACTTCAGTCTCATCTGTCACAAGCCTCATACAGTCTCACATCCCACGAGCTACTCTTCATTCTAACATTGGTAATATTAAATTGTTGAAGGGTGTTTGTGTTTACACTGAAAATTTATTTTAAATATTTTATTTTATTTGTCCACACTAATGAACATTTTCAAAAGCACTAAAAAGTAAAAAAAAAAGAAAAAACAATTTACAATGTGTTTCAGATTGAAATTATGGTGGGGGAAAGTCCACAGATCAACAAATGTAATCAAATTTATTATCAATTTCATGAAAAACATCTAAATTTTTACACGAATTTGATAATAAATTTGTTTACATTTGTTGATCTGTGGACTTTAAAACAGTGTTTTGCATCCCCTGTAAAATTTGTTCTGGAGCACATGAGAGGTTTCATTGAACCAACGACGAAATGCTTGTGCCTTATTATATGTTTACTCATTAGTAACACAACACAATTGAAATATTATTAATTTTATGAAATAATTTAAAATGAAATGTCGTAAACATCTTCAAGTAATCTTGTGATGTCATTATTAGATAGGTACCCAGGTGCTCATTTAAGAGAAGTCCATGTTAGTTGTCACCTAAATGAGAAGTGTTAGAGGATGTGCGTAATATTCTATTCTATATATTCCCTCACGCCGTATCCCAAGTGGGGTAGGCAGAGAGAACAGAACGCCAATTAGATCTGTCCTTAAATACTTCTTTCGCTTCCTCCACAGTCATACAATTTCTCATGCACGCACGTCGGTTTCTTTTACTTGAAACACGGCCGTCCTTGAGAATTTGATCTACATGTTCAAGCCATGTAGTTCTCAGACGCCCACGCTTCCTCACACCCCTCCTTTCAGCCAAGTATATCCTCTTTGTTATTCTTTCCTCTTCCATTTGTTCCACATGACCAAACCATCTCAATTTATTAACATGCATTCTATCCAAAACACTCCTCTTGCATCCACTCATTCTTCTAATATCCTCATTCCTCACTCTATCACGCAACATTTTACCAACCATCCTCCTCAGCGATCTCATCTCCACAGCATTTATTCCACTTTCGTCCTTCTTCAACCATGTCCACGTTTCGCTTGCATACATAAGTGTCGGTACCAGGATGGTATTGTGCACTAGCAATTTTGCCATGTTCGATACATTGTCATTGCTGACAATGGGTCGAAGTGCACCGTTAATCCTAGCACCGGCCACTTTTCTTGTCGCATCTTCCATCCCTCTCAAACAAACTTCCTAAATATACATACTCGTCCACTTGGCATACTATTACAAATGGTTTAATGTTATGTTTTCAGGATCAGAGCTGTCTTACCATTTACCATCAGAGTTCTCAAACAAGTTTGAATCTCTGCTCAAGGAGCTGGAGACCAGACACACAGAATACGGACTGAACAGCTTTGGTATATCTGCTGGATCACTGGAGGATGTGTTTATGAAGTAAATATTTACCATCCCTACTATGCACATTTCTCTCTTTCTTTTTGCAAAAATAGTATTTTAATTTTTTTGTCCAGTAAGTTTAATCATTTTAAATCAATTTATCGTTTGTACCTGCATGTGGAGCTTGTATCAGATTATTTATTTATTTATTTATAATATCATACACGGCACAAGGCCATTAAACATGTACAAAGAATCATTAACAGTTCGATGCAATACAACAACAACAATATTATTATTTCAAACGCAGTCACACTCACCTTTCACACACACACACACACACACACACAACTATACAATGCAGTAATATAATACTACAGCACCCGCCAGCACACAAACCCACTTCACAACACTTACACACTATCCACATTAAAGTAACAATGCCGCCATCCCACTCACACCTACCATCGTCCGCACAACAGACACCGGGTACAGAGAGGGACGGCGTCACAATCACAATGTAGGCGGGCGCTTCAGCTCATCACAATTATATATATCTTTTTTTTTAATTAATTTATTATTTATTTATTTATTCTTTTTGCACATTATCATGAAACTGTAACTGTATATTAATGTCTTCGTCTTTCAAATTGTTTTAATTGTTATTTTTATTTTATTGTTCAACATGTAAAAGGCTCTGCAGTGTAAAGAAGTTGAAAAAAAAAAAAAAATATTACAACAGACACCTCATTCATACAACAAACAGATTATGCATACTCCCTTAAGTAGGAAGAAGGAAGCGGTCGAGATGCTTACAAATCTGCTTGAACTGATTCAGATGGTACATTGACCAATCCCTGTTTCAAACCATTACGTTTGATGTCCGCTGAGCATATATAAATGTCCTTTAATAAAAGACGGTTGTTGGAAAAACTTAGTCATTATACAATTTAAATTCAATTGTGAGGTTTGCTACCCATCCTGAATGTCTTGATTTCTGTTGGCACTGAGATGACAGTCTGCATGTTTATTGCATGTGGTTTGTCTGCTGGCTACCCCGCTTGTGGGATATGCCGTGATGATGTAGTAATAGTAGTTGTAGTATGATAATAAAAAAATTTATATGTATTTTTTTTATTTAATCGAGGTTAATTTTAAAAATGTGTGGTAAGACAGGTTTAAATGTACACTTTTTTGTGAGTATGTGTGACAAAGTTTGTGTGTTACAGAGCTGGTGCTGATAACATTGATATAACAGATAAAGAAAGTAATGGAACCGCCAATGGAGTGAGCTCAAATGGTTCAGTTAAAACAGAAGAAATTTACCCAGAGGATTTAATGCTCTCTGAGAATGGTGAGTGGATCTAGCCGTGTATTCATTAAGCTCTTCTCTGTTTAATGACTCTAACCGTTTTAGTGCTGAACATTGATATATTATCCATTCTTAAGTATATACATATATGTATATAGTGAGTTACAATCCATTGGATTGGTCTGCAACGAGTTTGAATTTTCTTCTCCATTCTTCCCTATTTTCTGCTAGCCTCTTTGATTCTCTGTTGTACTTTGGGAAAAGTGCAAACAATAATAATAATATGAAAATTTAGAGAGTGGCAAAAATTTAAGGGAATTATTTTTAAACTGGCAATATCTTGATTCAAACACAGTTGTTTAGGCATGTTCAATGATGATGTCAACAATATATATTCAATTAAATTTAATGTTTCAGTGTTTACATTGTGAAACAACATTTTAATAATATAAAATATAAAAAAAACACTGTTTTATGTTTCACATTAATGTATACCTAAGTATACTACAAATACGCCTAGCGCTTTCACCAATATATTGGCATCATCAGGGCGGAGTATAAACTAAATTTACAAGAGAAAACAACGTCTATATATACATAAGATATTAAGGGATGTTAGGTGGGGGTGTTTTTGAACAAAGCAATGGCGAAGTCAAAGGAGTTTGGATATTAATAATGCGTCCACTTTGTTAGATAGACATTTATTAATCTCCAATGATTCCAGAACGTTCAGTTTACGTCCCTTACCCTCAGAATGTTTTTAAATTTGCTAAATAGTTTTGATGACAACATTCAGTTTACAATAGAATTGGAAAAAAATAACACATTTAATTTCTTAGACTTAAGTTTATCCATTGTAAATTCTAGATTTAAGTTTAGCATTTATAGAAAACAGTCATATACAGACACGCTCATCCATGCCTCTTCTTGTCACCCAATATCACAAAAAATGGCTGCTTTCCATTCAATGATTCATAGGTTATTGAATATACCCTTAGATAAGGAAGAATTCAATAAAGAATTAAATATTATCAAACAGCTTGCTATAGTTAACGGTTATGATGAAAAAGTAGTTATGAATATTTTAAACAAGAAAAAAAAGAGATTAATGTTCAATAAATATATATATCCAATTTCCGGTAACTCATGCGATAAACCGTGGAGAAAATTAGTGTATATCGGTAGTATTTCTACAAGTATCGCAAATGTCTTAAAA
>CANPUW010000023.1:0-39032 GCA_947579605.1 Athripsodes cinereus
TACCTGCTAAAGCAATAATAGTATCCGTGCAATTAAAAAAATTAATGTCCTTCAAATCTGCAACACAAAATATGTTATGTACCTAAATGAACATATACTTATCACCATCGCGGAGGGCGAGATCGAAGGCAGAAATGGTAGAGGCTGACCAAGAGACACCTATAATATCGACCAAGTGAAGAAGGACAACATGAACTGTGGCACCTATGTAGAACTAAAGAGATTAGCTGATAATAGGGAGGAATGGAGAAGAAAATACAAACTCGTTATAGACCAATTCAATGGATTGTAACTCTATATTTCCTTTACATGTATGAACATAATATTATAAACAAACAATGTTGATTGTTTGTAAAAAGGTGCACTTCTAAGATATGGACTCAATATCAATATAATTATTTTGTATCAAAAGTAACCAGTGGCGTGTCTATGTAGTCTTTTCATGTTGAGTAGGCCCGAGGCCCGACCACACACAGTCTTATCTGAAGATCTTCTTTATGGACTTGGTAAATGAGTAATATTACAGTTCTATATAATAATCACTATTATATCAAGTATTTGACTGGCAATGTACAAATTATAAACAATTTAAATTATAAATTATATATGTAATTTATCATTGAAGGACGAGCATATATGCCAGAACTTCAAATTGCTTGTGGGAAAAAAAATAATATGCGAAGTTTTGGACATCTAAATGAGTAAAAGAGAAGAGAACACATCAGAAAAAAAAAACAACTTACGATGAAGAAGTGAGAAAGAGATGACTGTAATATCTGTTTATGATTATCAATTCGAGCGGAAAACTGCAAAAAGGTGTGGAATCACAAGTGGAATCTATCAGTAATGTATGTAAACGGGGATTATCTTTTTATGTGTGGTCAAATGAGATGATATCTTTGTTTTTTTATGCGAAGTTAATTGGTTGATTCAACCCCAAAATGTTGTACTAAGAAATAAATCATAGTTATTTACATAGTTGCGAGTTTTATTTAATATTATCGGATTTTCCAAGTGAATATGTTTATTTAATTTTTATACTAAGAAATCTCAGGTTAAGTTGGGCTTTTCGGCCTGTATGAAAGACACGCCACTGACATTCACTTACTTTTACAAATGCATCTACAACGAGAGACTCGAGGGAGATATGGACGTATCTTTTTGTACCAACGCTCGTCTATAACTAATTGATATGAAATTATATTGGTCGCATTACATTTTGAATTTCTGGTCCATATTAAATGTCATTGTAAAGGCCCAATATTAAAATGTATTTGTTGTAGTACACACATAAGTACCTACCTGTATAATAAAATTATTATTTCTTTTAAATTTCGAACAATATGCTTAATTTCTCGCAAAACAATTTCAAAAATTACTTCTCAATATCGACCATCTGGGATGTGTAGCTACTTTTTATTTGTGTTATTTATTTTTATTTTTGAAAAATGATTCGTAAGTCAATCATTGGTTTGATTTTGAATATTTTATTGTGTTTGCTTTTATTCATTATCTTATTTGTACCACAAAGATCAGTGAACATTGTCGTGTAGCGACGTAGAGATGATAAAACTAATTAACTTGACGGGAGAATTTTGTACTATCTTTCGTTTCTATACTTGGTCATTTGAAATAATAATAATAATTTTGGCCGTTCCGAAATTCCCCATCAAATCACGGGACCAAATGTCCTTGCGACGCGACTCGTATGTTTCTGTCGCTGTGTTCTGATTGGACGATGCAAAGATCATACGATTTTGTCCTGGTAAAATAACGGTTGAGAAAGATGCGATTCGGCCACGAGGGCTTGCTATTCGCGCGTTCATTCGTCAGTTGCATTCTGAGAGTCGCGAAATAAACATTCTTCGCTGGCCTCGCCAGGGCTCTCAGCCCTTTTGGGCTGAGTACTTCAAATGGACTCTCATAAATAATATTCCTTAGTGTACTTCATATAATTAATATAATCATAATAGTATTTGTTCCATAGTTCATTCAGTTGTTTTGTAAAAAAGTGAACATGTCGTGAAATGTATACTCACCAACCAATGTCAGTACGTGATGATAGCATAAAACCGTTACAATGACGCTATAAACGCATCGCCATTTTGAGAGCAGTTCGTTTTCCAATCTGAAGCAGAAAGCATCTCCCGAGGACCGCGTGTCTTTATTTCTTTACGCGCCTCTGGTGTAACAAAGTTAAAGTCTAGAAAGTTTTGTTTAAAGTCCCTGTAATGGATTTAAACTCTCCGAAACCATAAATGAAATTCTGAATAGTATTTTGGTGAATAGCCGTTAACATAGTTCTTAAAGTCTCATTCAGTTAATAATAATCCATCCGGTGTTATATGCAATAAGAGTCGTTGACCAGTGTTATTCTAATGTAAAATTATCTAGTTTACAACGCTTTAAACCCGACTGAAAGGCATAACCGTTGTCGTAAGAACCTTACGAACTGTGAAGACGTCCTGAGCATTTATCATCTCGCCTCCATTCTGTGCGTGAACTATTGGTAGAAACCTTCTACTGGAAGACCCCAGATCTTCGGAGCCTTCGCCACCGTCGCTTAAAGGTTTCGTCCCTAGGCTTTGTGGTGGAAAGACTCCGAAATTCACCTCAAGGAGTGGATATTTCTCAGCCGATTCCAAAAACCAGTAAGATCTTTCCTTTACTCAACAGTGTTCCCCGCCTCGAAAATAGATTAAAATTACAATTCTTACTATTTTGATATTCATAATACTGTAATACTTGTAAGTCATTGAGTATGCTTGTTGTGTGAAAGAGTATCATTTGGATAATATTACTTACCATATATATTGATAATCTCTCATTGTTCGTTCTGCTTATGTGATCTGAATAAATCCAACATATTATATACCTAACAATTTGTTTTTCCTTCCGCCCTAGTGTGAACTTACCCCTGGATAAACTTGCCAAAGGCTCAATTGTGAGCAATAAGATTTAAAGTAAATTAGTAACAGCCGAGTAAGTATTTTGTAACTTCCTTTTTATTTTTATATATTCCAATCACGCTGCTATGTAACCTAGCCTCGGGGTGGCCGTTTTCTCCTCCCGGGTGTCGGGGAATGTAGGGGCGTGATAAAAGTGGTTGACTCGTCCGTGATATTGGTAAAATTTGATTTCAATCAAAATCCCAATTAAAAGCAATTGTTGAGGTTGTTATATGTTGGATAAGCCATGGTTATAACAATATTGTACTGTAATTTGGTCAATATATGTGACTGATATTCTAATGTGATACATGTAAATGATTTTCAGTGTTTGTATAGATAAGTTTTGTTCCATAAAATTATAACGAAGTAATAATATTCTAACATTCTATATAGTCGTGTTATTGTAAAAGTGCGTCACGTTGAATATACCTAACAATGACGTCACGCAATGTAGACTCTGATCGAAATCTCGACAGATTGAAATATCGACAATTTGTAATGTCGACAATTGTAATATCGACAATTTTAAAAATCTGCAAATTAAAATCTAGACAGATTGGAATCTCGACAGTCTGAAATACCGACACTTTGCAATCCCGACAAAAAAATTTTTTTTTTCCATTTCAAATGTAAGAATCAACAGTATTTCCCTTTTAACCTTTTCACAGCCGACAATCTATTTTTAACCTTTTCACGACCAATAATTTTTGTGTCGAAATGGCTTCTTCATTACCTGGACTGATAGAGAATCAATCCAAAGACTTGGTTTGGAGGAGAAGTTTCGTTCAGAGCAATGCTGCTAAATATTTTTCTGCCAAATTAGCTCCTCGTTTCATGTTACGACGTGTCAAGAAACGAATTTCTAAAACTGTTTACGAACTGGAAACCCCAGAAGGAAAGTACGAAGGCCGATATCATATAAAAGATATCTTAAAGTTGGACACTCCAGTTACCAATCAGTAGTCTCTCTTGTCCTTGCCATATTTTATTTCCTATATGTTTTTTCCATGTCCGAGAAATACAATTTTGTAATTCTTCTAACTACCTGAGTAAAAAAAAAAAAAAAAAACTTTCCTATACTTTTGTGAGTGTTGATTTCTGCCAGGCTGAGATTTCAATTCCCCCGATTTGTATGGAAGCAAAATAATTTCATATTACTTTTTTTCTTTTTAAAAAATCCTGATGTTGAAACCCTTTAATTGAACAATTAATTTAAGCAAATTTTGTATTGTAATTAAATACTTTGTAATGTACTCTAGCTGTGAGGTACTGATTAACCACCTTAAGTGTTAGTGTTAAGAGTGTAAAAGTGAATAACGAGATACCTAAATCAAGTTTACAGCAAGAATTTAAATAATGTCACCAAGTATCTCGCAAGGCCTGTTTTTGAAAATAATAATAAAAGTGCCAGTTCCTCACAAGCTCGATTGTCATAATGTCAAACAAAATAGAAATGTTGTATATTATGTATAAATAAATTACTGTTAAATGCTGGATATTGTCGTGAAAGGTTGAGCAACTTATGTAAAAGTTTTTCTACTGACCCAAATGAAAAACTTTCGCCTTGGTCTTTTAACATCTGTTCGACTTGTCATGACTGTGTTTGGTCTGAATAGTGTTCAGAAGTAAAATGTTATCTTCCATCAAGCTTTTCTGAGATAATTACTTTACCCTTTGAATGACTTGTATACTGATCATTTTTTACTAACCTTAACATCCATAATGATTTCTTATTGTACCAAAATTTTGTTCAATTGAAGAGGTATAACTTTTTGCTGCATTTAGATTTTTTTATTATTACACCATGTAAAAGCATTAAACATATGCTAATTATTCATGAAAGTATTAGTTTCTTATATGTACTTATGTTAACAGAGCTTTGCCTTGTTTTAAATTTAAGAATTGCCCACTGCATTAGTATACTTATTGCACGGTTAAAAAATTATATTATTGTTGTTGTCCATTATCACACACACACACACACACACACACGCGCGCGCGCGCAAACACAAGCAAACACAAACACACATGCACACAAAACACACATGCACACAAAACACACATGCACACAAAACACACATGCACACACACATATGTTGTAATAATTGTAATAATGCCTAACTCCATGCGAGTTTTGAGCCAGTGTTTTACAAGTTTTAAAGAAATAATGATAGAACTACTCATAACTTGAGGTTCGTAGGTGGAGAAGTTCTGAATATTGTCTAGAAATTGTAAAAGGATTGGAGGAGATGTAATTGTTATTTTTAAGTTTTGTGAGAGGTCGACCACGTTGTAATGTTGTTAAGTAACGGTGGCCGACAAAATATGTTGTAATTGTTGCATTAGACTGCAAGACTGGAACGTCTTAATATTGTCGTTAAAGCAATACAAGAACCTGTGTAGATAGGTTGAAATGTGGTGTAGTAGCCAGAATATACTTCGACATTGTGTCTAAGTACGGGAATTGTATGGTTCTACTGGAAAATGTTAAGTTGATTGAGCAATTAATAGTGGATGATTTCAGGAAGAGTAGTTAAGTAGTAGAAGCCATACTCCCAATCTTGATGAAATTGAGTACCTTGTAGTAGTACTTTTGTCCTTGTGACGCGGTAGAGTGAGGGCGCTCAACTTAATTGAACTACCCGAGCATTCGAAACAATAGTGGCTTAAGCCAGGTGATGTTAAGTAGGAGCCATTTAATGAGTGACTATGTCACAACCCCTTTGAAGAAGTGGGTGATAGTTGTAAGAAGTTGTGGAGATGTTGTTTATGTTTTGTGTATCTGATTTGTCCGTGGTTACCATATTACCTAACAGATGTATCTTAATGTACTGATGTCATAGGGTGAACAATTTATTATCTTAGTTATTTACCAAAATGGTATGTTCGTTTTGAATTAAGTCAATAGTAGTCATAAACTAGCAAGATTTCTTTAACTTATCATGTAAATGCTTCGCTGGATTGGAGTCAAGCTGAGTCATAACCATTTTCCTTAGGTACCCCTTCTGATTTACTTGTCCTGTGCCCATCGTTGCGCTCGTCGCGCAAGCGACTCGCTCCCTAGGGAGAGGGTAGTGTCGTGTAGCGACGTAGAGATGATAAAACTAATTAACTTGACGGGAGAATTTTGTACTATCTTTCGTTTCTATACTTGGTCATTTGAAATAATAATAATAATTTTGGCCGTTCCGAAATTCCCCATCAAATCACGGGACCAAATGTCCTTGCGACGCGACTCGTATGTTTCTGTCGCTGTGTTCTGATTGGACGATGCAAAGATCATACGATTTTGTCCTGGTAAAATAACGGTTGAGAAAGATGCGATTCGGCCACGAGGGCTTGCTATTCGCGCGTTCATTCGTCAGTTGCATTCTGAGAGTCGCGAAATAAACATTCTTCGCTGGCCTCGCCAGGGCTCTCAGCCCTTTTGGGCTGAGTACTTCAAATGGACTCTCATAAATAATATTCCTTAGTGTACTTCATATAATTAATATAATCATAATAGTATTTGTTCCATAGTTCATTCAGTTGTTTTGTAAAAAAGTGAACATGTCGTGAAATGTATACTCACCAACCAATGTCAGTACGTGATGATAGCATAAAACCGTTACAATGACGCTATAAACGCATCGCCATTTTGAGAGCAGTTCGTTTTCCAATCTGAAGCAGAAAGCATCTCCCGAGGACCGCGTGTCTTTATTTCTTTACGCGCCTCTGGTGTAACAAAGTTAAAGTCTAGAAAGTTTTGTTTAAAGTCCCTGTAATGGATTTAAACTCTCCGAAACCATAAATGAAATTCTGAATAGTATTTTGGTGAATAGCCGTTAACATAGTTCTTAAAGTCTCATTCAGTTAATAATAATCCATCCGGTGTTATATGCAATAAGAGTCGTTGACCAGTGTTATTCTAATGTAAAATTATCTAGTTTACAACGCTTTAAACCCGACTGAAAGGCATAACCGTTGTCGTAAGAACCTTACGAACTGTGAAGACGTCCTGAGCATTTATCATCTCGCCTCCATTCTGTGCGTGAACTATTGGTAGAAACCTTCTACTGGAAGACCCCAGATCTTCGGAGCCTTCGCCACCGTCGCTTAAAGGTTTCGTCCCTAGGCTTTGTGGTGGAAAGACTCCGAAATTCACCTCAAGGAGTGGATATTTCTCAGCCGATTCCAAAAACCAGTAAGATCTTTCCTTTACTCAACAGTGTTCCCCGCCTCGAAAATAGATTCAAATTACAATTCTTACTATTTTGATATTCATAATACTGTAATACTTGTAAGTCATTGAGTATGCTTGTTGTGTGAAAGAGTATCATTTGGATAATATTACTTACCATATATATTGATAATCTCTCATTGTTCGTTCTGCTTATGTGATCTGAATAAATCCAACATATTATATACCTAACAATTTGTTTTTCCTTCCGCCCTAGTGTGAACTTACCCCTGGATAAACTTGCCAAAGGCTCAATTGTGAGCAATAAGATTTAAAGTAAATTAGTAACAGCCGAGTAAGTATTTTGTAACTTCCTTTTTATTTTTATATATTCCAATCACGCTGCTATGTAACCTAGCCTCGGGGTGGCCGTTTTCTCCTCCCGGGTGTCGGGGAATGTAGGGGCGTGATAACATATAAATTGTATTTTATTAAAGGATATTTTTATTGTTCTTCTTAAGTTCCTTCAGTACTCGACGCTTATATCATGATCCAATAAACTTTAATATTTCACAATTATTATTATATATTACACCAAAATGTAAGGGAAAGATAGAGTGCTTCTCATTGATAGGTATAGGTACTTATCAGCCTTCTAGATATTATTATCAATTTAATAGTAGATATATTCTGTATATTATATTTTTATATATCATCGCTGTTAAATCATACCGGCATATGTGCAAAAATTGAGTTTTTGAGTTTTGTGTCAAAAAAAAACTTTTTTCCGTCTATTTTTATGTCAACCTGGCATATCGTATAGTTGAATAAAAATCCGTCAGATGGCCTTGGGCCAGTAAGCGTTTACGTGGAAATAGCTATTTTTTTTTGAGAAGACAGATCTGTTGCGTAACACGCCGGTCGCTTCAAAACTTTCAAGGAGGAAAGACTTCCATCATGTAAGTCAAACCGAATTATCTCACAATACACAGGTTCAGAAATAAGAAGCCACTGTGACACAAATGCAATAATATTACACTGATTTTAAGTCATACTGGCATATTTCTCTCAATTTAAGCAAATTCAGATTTATTTGCAACCAATAAGCAGTATTCGTCTAAATTTTATTCATGCATAAGGTGGCATTGAGGTGAACCAAAAGGACGTTAAGTGTAAAATATCACATGCGAAAACTTTATTTATTTATTTATTTACAAATATTTACGGCCAAAGCCTTTAACATGTTAAACCTCTGTATACATACAAAACATGTAAACAAAGGAAAGATCTGTTACAAAAAAAGACACAAAACAATTAGACTAAAGAAACGAAAGTTTTACAGACAATATAACATTAATCATGTTATAATTATAAAAAAGATACAAAAATGTTTAAAAAAAAATTGGTAAAGACATCACAAAGAGAAATCAAAGGTATATAAATGTCAAATATAGTAAAAAGTCAATTAGTTAAAATTCATAAGTTAAAAATTTGGTCAAGAACATTACAAAGAGAAATCAAAGTGGTATGAAATTGTCAAATATAGTAAATAGTCAATAAAAAATTGATACAAAAAAAATTATATAAAAAATTTCAAATAATAGAGATCAATTAAAAAACATAAGTTTAGGATGCATAAAAACATAAGTGGTTAAAAGAGCAATTCGCCACACAAAAAAAAAATAACAATTAGTCACATGAACATATCCAGTTAGAGGCATAGAATACCAGAGAAGATCAACGTAAATAAGTAAAATTTAAAGTGCTCTGGTGAAAAATATGCATTTTCCAGATATGCCAGTTTGATTTTACACCGACGATATGTAGTTATTCTCTAATCTTATCTTTAGATAAGGGTGCGGTTCATATTATAGACATATTCATTTGAACCGTTAGGTACTGTTTATCAAACATTTTCAGAGATCTATAAATTTCTGCCACTGCCTAATAATCCGGAATCCTAATGTTCAATTGCTGAACAATCAGAGAATGAGGCTTGTGACTTATAGAATAACAATCCCCTACAATCATGATAGGTCTGGGAGGGATTTCTTTCGGAGAAGGAAGAGTCTCTGTAATGGCGAGTCTCGAGTTCACCAGACCGAATACCTAGAAGAAGTTTCTAGATACCTCAACTCAGTTTTTGCTCCACAATGTATTATGTTAATTTGTAAATATTATCCCTACATTATACGTTACTTAAATCTCAGTGTTGAGTTATATAATAAAATAACCAGAAAGTCTTCACAATATGTGTATCAGAAAGGTATATCTCAAATCTGCGCAAATATAATCATATGTTGTACACTTCAGTTTATCTTTTTCTTGTTTTAAATTTAAATTAGTCTCAAGATGAAACGTTTATATTATATATTATATGGTACCTATTATAAATAACACTTAAACATACATAAAGAGCATAATTTTCATTATGTAGATACTACATATTACTTTATGGACACAGTAACTAGATAAGACTGATGAAGAATAATACACTCTATACTCTATATATCATCCTCTAAGCATCTTATTCACATTGACAGAGATATGTGTTATATTATATGGTACCTATCATAAATAATACTTTGGCATACATTAAGAGCATCATTTCCATTATGTACATAGATACTACATATTACTTTATGGACACAGTAACTAGATAAGACAGATGAAGAATAATACACTCTATACTCTATATATCATCCTCTAAGCATCTTATTCACATTGACAGAGATATGTGTTATATTATATGGTACCTATTATAAATAACACTTTTACATACATAAAGAGCATCATTTCCATTATGTAGATACTACATATTACTTTATGGACTCAGTAACTAGGTAAGATAGAGGAAGAATAATACACTCTATACTCTATATCATCCTCTAAGCATCTTATTCACATTGACAGAGATATGTGTTATATTATATGGTACCTATTATAAATAACACTTTGACATGCATAAAGAGCATCATTTCCATTATGTAGATACTACATATTACTTTATGGACACAGTAACTAGATAAGACAGATGAAGAATAATACACTCTATACTCTATATATCATCCTCTAAGCATCTTATTCACATTGACAGAGATATGTGTTATATTATATGGTACCTATTATAAATAACACTTTTACATACATAAAGAGCATCATTTCCATTATGTAGATACTACATATTACTTTATGGACACAGTAACTAGGTAAGATAGAGGAAGAATAATACACTCTATACTCTATATCATCCTCTAAGCATCTTATTCACATTGACAGAGATATGTGTTATATTATATGGTACCTATTATAAATAACACTTTTACATACATAAAGAGCATCATTTCCATTATGTATATAGATACTACATATTACTTTATGGACACAGTAACTAGGTAAGACAGAGGAAGAATAATACACTCTATACTCTATATCATCCTCTAAGCATCTTATTCACATTGACAGAGATATGTGTTATATTATATGGTACCTATTATAAATAACACTTTTACATACATAAAGAGCATCATTTCCATTATGTATATAGATACTACATATTACTTTATGGACACAGTAACTAGGTAAGACAGAGGAAGAATAATACACTCTATACTCTATATCATCCTCTAAGCTACTTATTCATATTGACAGAGATATGTGTTATATTATATGGTACCTATTATAAATAACACTTTGACATACATAAAGAGCATCATTTCCATTATGTAGATACTACATATTACTTTATGGACACAGTAACTAGGTAAGATAGAGGAAGAATAATACACTCTATACTCTATATCATCCTCTAAGCATCTTATTCATATTGACAGAGATATGTGTTATATTATATGGTACCTATTATAAATAACACTTTGACATACATAAAGAGCATCATTTCCATTATGTAGATACTACATATTACTTTATGGACACAGTAACTAGGTAAGACAGAGGAAGAATAATACACTCTATACTCTATATCATCCTCTAAGCTACTTATTCATATTGACAGAGATATGTGTTATATTATATGGTACCTATTATAAATAACACTTTGACATACATAAAGAGCATCATTTCCATTATGTAGATACTACATATTACTTTATGGACACAGTAACTAGGTAAGATAGAGGAAGAATAATACACTCTATACTCTATATCATCCTCTAAGCATCTTATTCATATTGACAGAGATATGTGTTATATTATATGGTACCTATTATAAATAACACTTTGACATACATAAAGAGCATCATTTCCATTATGTATATAGATACTACATATTACTTTATGGACACAGTAACTAGGTAAGACAGAGGAAGAATAATACACTCTATACTCTATATCATCCACTAAGCTACTTATTCATATTGACAGAGATATATGTTATAGTTTATGTGACACCATATGTCCTCAGGTTTGTATGGAAATTGAATATATTATTTTTTACTTATTTTGTCAAAAGGGAACATTTTTTTTTCTTTCCATTTTTACTATATATGAGGGATAATGTATTTTGTTTGTCTATTTGATTATTAATTTCACAACGCAGCCGCGAGAAAAATTACATTTGTATATGTTTTTCAAATAGGTACTTAGTAGACAGAAATATGTTGGGAATCTCTGATTTAAGTTGGTCTTTTATTACCTTAACACCAATTTATTTTAGTTCGAATGTGCGGATAACTAGGAGTCTACAACTCCAGAAATACCCGGGTGTGAGGAGAAATGTTAAGTGCAAGGAAAAATACATGATGTTGATAATTGATACCTATAATAATACCTTACCTTACCTATGCAGCCATTTCCGTCCACTGCTGGACATAGGCCTCCCCCATAATTCTCCAGGCATCTCTATCCTGGGCTTTTTGCAACCAGTCACCAGCGATTCTTTTGATGTCATCAGACCATCGTGTAGGAGGTCTTCCTCTACTTCTTTTATCTTCACGAGGTCTCCATTCCACCACCCGTTTTGTCCATCTTTGATCCTGTAGTCTAGCAACATGTCCTGCCCATGACCACTTCAACTTTGCCACTCTCTCGACAACGTCAGTAACTCCCGATCTTCTGCGTATTTCTGTATTTCTTATACGGTCAGAGAGTCTTATTTGTAGCATCGCTCTTTCATGCTTTCTTTGTGCCACACGAAGTTTTCTGACAGTCGACTTGGTCAAAGTTAACGTTTCTGCCCCGTAAGTTTGTACTGGTAGCACGCATTGGTCGTACATTTTGCGTTTTAGGCTTTGGGGAATGTTGCTAGTGAAAAACTTCTTCAGATTTCCATAGGCTGCCCATCCAAGACCGATTCTCCTCTGAAGCTCCGTGGTTTGGTTATCTCGAGACAGTACCATGTTGTGACCGAGATATTTATATTCACTGACTTCTTCGATTACCTGGTTGTCAATGTCTACCGTACCTCCAAGGACCAGATTTGTCATCACTTTTGTCTTGGATGTATTGATAAGGAGTCCAACTTTTCTGGTCTCTTGCATGAGCTCCGTTAGCATTTCACGTGCCTCGTTTATATCTTCCGAAATCAAAACGATATCGTCTGCAAATCTTAGATTACTCAGTTTGACTCCATCCACTTTGATACCCTTTTCTTCCCAGTCTAGATTTTTGAATGCGTATTCTAATACAGCAGTGAACAGCTTTGGAGATATTGTATCTCCTTGCCTTACACCTTTTTCAATGGGGAACTGTTTGGTGTTTTTGTGGAGTTTTACACTGGCTGATGTATTGTCATAGATGAAGTTCAGGAGTTTTGTGTATCTGTAATCTATACGACATTGATGTAACGCAGCTAATATGGCATCTTTGTTTATGGTATCGAAGGCCTTTTGGAAATCTACAAATATAAGTACTAGAGGTCTGTTATATTCCACCGTCTTTTCAATTAATATTTTCAAGGTCAAAAGATGATCGTTCGTGCCGAAGCCTGACCGGAAACCAGCCTGTTCACATGGTTGATAAAAATCTAATTTATTCTCTAACCTGTTTGTAATTATTCGCATGAACAATTTGTACAGGTGAGATAGCAGGCTTATGGGTCTATAGTTTCCTACATCAGCTTTGTCTCCCTTTTTGTGCAGCAGTATCATTTGTACGTTGTTCCAGGCTTTCGGTGTAATGCCGTCTGTCAAGCACATATTGTAGAGTATCTTCAGTTTTTCGTGGAGGACTTTACCACCTACTTTTATACTCTCAGTGACGATGCCATCCTCTCCTGGAACTTTGTTATTTTTCATTTGACTGGCAGCATATTCAATTTCCTCAGTTGTAATTTCTGGGATATCTTCCGAGCCCTGATTAATGACACCGGTGTGGGGATTGATTTCTTCTGGACATTGTATATTTTCGCTGGTGCGAGCATATAACTCTCTATAGAATTCTTCTGCGATTTTCAATATTTGGTCAGAGTCTGATGTGGTGTTCCCTTGTTTGTCCGTTAATTTTGATATCTCAGCCTTTCCTGTTGTCATACTTCTCTTGAGAACCTTTAAACTTTTGTTCTTCTCTATTGTGTGTTTAATGTTTATATATAATAATAATAACCTCAGCTAAATATAGGAAATTTGGGAATCACAGACCTAAAAAAAATACCCACATTTAAGTCAGAACATTTTTCGTATAGCAAGTATATTTTTTATGTGTGGCCCTAAACCAGTCATGTTATTTCTAATGTGGTCCAAACAAGCTAAAGAGGTTGGTATCCTGGTACCTGATCTATTCCATCACGGCATATCCCATAAGTAGGGAAGCCAGCCAACCAGTCAAACAAACATGTACCTACTCTATTTGCGTACCTATTTCAATCATATGACTCAAGAGCTCGTCACTTCATTAACTCTATAGAAAGTGTTCCGACATTTTACACAAATCGACAATACGGAAACTATTACATATTGACAAAAAAGTCTTCAAGTCACTTGACAGTTAATTTTGAAGTGCAACTTATTATAACAAATTTGATATTGTAAACGATCTAATAATTGAGTGATTACATCTATCATATACCCAAGTAAGAACTGTGCAACTGATATTAAACGCAACTTAATATAAATGGTGAGTGTGAAATAATTTACAAATATAAAATACGATTTCACATAAGACAACAGAAAGATAAAGACGTATTTCGTCTGGCAGAACTGACGTCAGAATAGACGTCCAATCAACAACATTTCTGTCATTTCACACCACAACCAATAGCAAAAGATTTTAACAAAATAATAAATACCTGAATCAGGGGTGACACAAATCTTTCTCATATATTGTAACATATATTAACTCAAATTGAAAATATGATGGACGCGCAGGAAATAATAAATCTGGTCAAAGACGCTGCATGCGCTTTATCTCAACTGATGTCAAATAACAGCAAGTTCACTTACTGTTTAATGACTGGTGATTTCTTTTTCTTTCCAGCCCACTTCCGTCCAAATCTGGATGAAGGTGATCTTCATCTCTCCCCGCAATTCCCGATTCTGAGCCATCTGTATCCAATGAATAAAACGATGTATCTAAGCAAGTCGTCCATCCATTTTAATGGTGATCTATCCACGCTTTGGATTTGATTTCTCAGTTTGTTTATTATGTTCTAGGATATTAATTCTCTTTGTGCTACGTGATCTGATCATTGTCATTTTAAACTTGCTACACGTTAAAAAATATTCGCTATCATTGACTGCTGTCTCATCGCTTTGTTTAATACTATTTCAATGAGAAATGCTTAGTATTTCTTTCTTCACGGCCTTTTGTAATATCCACATTTTCTCATGTCTTATCAGCAACACTATGTTTCTAGAATATGTTAGCGACGTTATGCAATTAACGGTGTACTTAATGGAAAAGTTACATTGATTTTTAACACACTAATTAATTTCACTCTTTTTCTTCAAGAAGAACGTGAATTGTGGCACTTACGTAGAATTAAAGAGACTGGCAGAAAACGGGGAGGAATGGAGAAGAAAATCGAAATTCGTTACAGACCAATCCAATGGATTGTATCTCTATAATACAATAAAAGTATGAAATAATATTTGCAAGTCTTACTAATAGGATAATTTAAGAAACCATTCATAAATATTACTGAAAAATTATAATAAATATAATTTATTTCCTATACTTATTTCTCAACAACGATGTTAGGCTATATTAATAAGTTGTGATTAGTGTGAATCCTAAACAGATGGATGATAAACATCAGAATAGCATCAGCTTCTGAGGATAGTGACATAAAATATCTCTTTAAATAAAAAATATGAATGATGATACTTGTTGTTTTCATTCTAAAATAATGATCCGAAAATGAGAAATTTTCAATTTTAGAATTGTAAATTTTAAGCAAAATTTTGTAATTTTTTCGATAGATGCCGATGATCAAAAATATTTTTAAAACTAGAAAATTTTGTACTTAAAATATGTATTTTTAAATTATCTCGATATCTTAATAAATAAAAAAGATACAATAATTTTTCTAAAGATCTATTTTCATTAAAAATCCCCCTCGACACCTTAGAAAAATGGCCGCCAAAAAAAAAATTTCGAGAATAAAAAAAAAATATTACTTATTTGAAAGTCTCAACATATCAGGCAATTAACAGGCAAAGTATAAAAAAAATCAAAAACATCGAGCAACGATTTTTTCACTTTTTGGTTGTTTTTGTTTGGAACCATACATATATACAATATGATAATTATAACTTATCTTGTATAATAATAAACCCTTTATATTCAAAAATATATTTAACAAAAGACGTACACATTGCCTTGAGGCAATGTCTTCCAGTAAACCTACCTTGTATAATATACTTAATGTGTCTGTTTGTTTTTTAGTCACCTGCCACTAAGTTTGATTGCTGTAAAGACACATCTCTAGGTCAGCACAGCATCTCTCCTTCATATTCAGGTATTTTTTTTTTTCATAACATTACCTTATTTTCTTTTGTTAAATATGCATCTTGTTTACACTATGATAACTATAACTTGTCTAACATAATATACTTATTTGTCTGTATGCTTTTTAGTCACCTGCCACGAAGTTTGATTGCTGTAAAGACACATCTCCAGGTCAGCACAGCAGCTCTCCTTCATAATCAGGTATTTATTTATTTTTATTTCTCGTAACATTACCTTATTTTCTTTTGTTAAATATGCATCTTGTATTCACTATGATAACTATAACTTGTCTTGTAAAACATACTTAATTTATCTGTGTGCTTTTTAGTCACCTGCCACTAAGTTTCATTGCTGTAAAGACACATCTCCAGCTCAGCACAGCAGCTCTCCTACTTTTTGATCTTCTTCAAACAGGTATTATTTTTTTATTTACATTTAATAAACTTTTTGGATCTTTGTGCCAAAAACCCTCAAATATTATTTCTCTGTGTGTGGCGTGCTCAAGCAAAAATATTAACAAAACATATTTTCTCAATTTGTATATAACAGTACAGTTAAGTTGGACTCAATTTATAATCCATATATATTAATTTATAAATTATTTTTAAACCAACCGCTTATCCACCATTTTTTTAAACTTGCCCTAAGTTCGTCATTCCTGCCCTATGTTACTGTCATGTTATAAACTATTAAGCGTCAGGACATAGTACATAAATGCGTCTTTTAATTTTTCGTGTTATTGTTCTCATAATTAGCCCTGTAATTGAAACATTTTTAAGTGCAGCTATGATTTGTATGTTACTTTTACAATTCATTAGGTTGTATTTATTCAGATTTTACACATGAAACTTTAATTTCGTCTTGAAAACACAACGTCATCTTATTTGGTAGTTCTCCAAACTGGATTTTTATTTTATTTTAAAAGATATTGGTTTGGTTTGTTCTTGGTTTGTTCTAAACTCAAATACAACCATTTGAATCCACAACCCATCCTTTTCACGTGGTGTGCTTTATCTAATTAAGCTACCGGGCGATAAACCAAATGTTTCGGACTTCCTATAATTTACAATGACAGCTACATGCGCAGGTATTATTTGGGTATATCTAGTATGGGTACCACATGCTGAATACTTCCAAGTGTAGTAATATAGAGTTATACCTAGCCTATTAGGTATATATGTCAGCAGCAATGCTTTTTGCATAATCGGGCTTTAGTCGTCTGTGGAGAAGGTCGGACTCCATGTGCTTCGGACACATTTTTCTTGGAGCTCTTCTGTTAGTCTTACACTACGGTGGTCTCTGTTTTCAGAAGGCCTGGTATGGCAGTCTTGTAGGGGTCATTCGGCACACGTGTCCAAACCATCTGAGTCTGCGTTTGCGGATCTCATCTTCCAGTGGTGCTTGGTTATCGCAGCGTGCTCTAATTACTCCATATTGCTGATAATTTATCATATTATAATATCGTATTATCATTGCCGTGGAGCACCTGGCAAAGAATTGTAAGTTTTCAAGTGTCCTGTAAAAGGTCCTGCAGGTGTTTGAAAAAATAAAGACATTTATTCAGTGATGAGATTTGCTAACCATCCTGAAACTCTTATATTTTTTTGTTGGTACGTAGAAGACAGCTTGCATGTTTATTACATGCAGCTGGCCTGCTGGCTACCCCAGCTGTGTGATATGCCGTGATGGTATGATTAGTATTATAATATCATACAATAAGTTTACCTACATATGACAGAACAACACAATGGGACAGGGACTGTAAGGGCCATATATCGGGCGACGTACGTGGCGCAAGTTACGTATGCTGCTCGGGTTTGGTCTCATAGACTTTCGGTAGGCTCCGTATCTACGGCAGTCTTGAGGGGACAGAGACTCCCGCTGCTCGCCGTCACAGGTGCGTATCGTACTGCCGCTAGCGATGGCCTTCCTGTTATCGCTGGCGTGCTACCCGCTGATTTGGAAGTCCTAGACAGTGTGGCCAGGCGTAAGATCATGGCGGATGGTGGGACTGAATATCTTGGTATTTCCGTTCAGACGGAACCCGGGAACAGGGGAATTAGTAGGGCCTTCAGCCAAATCAGAGAAAGAACCTTGGATGTGTGGCAGGAAAGATGGGACCGGGGGAGAACCGCTAGACTTGTCTACGATTTTCTTCCGGAAGTAAGAGAGAGGATTAAAAGGCGCTTCCTGTCCTTCAATCACTTTGCCGTGCAGCTGGTGACGGGACACGGGGAGTTTAAAGCCAAGCTCTTTGAGTTAGGGCTGACGGACGACCCGTGGTGTGTTTGTGGGACGGGAGCTCAGTTTGCGGGGCATATCCTGTGGGAGTGCCCAATGATGACGGATGCGAGGGATGTAATGATTGATAGTCTGAGTGATGATACTCCGAGACCCGTTTGGTCTGGGGAATTAATGATTAGTCCGAGAAATTTCAGGGCCTTCTTGGAATTTACGGATGTCTGGGTGTCTCGGTGGGACCTTCTGCGTGAGCCGGGCTTACCCCCGGCTTACCTGGATGAGCTTGATGGTTGATTTTGCCTTGTGTGATCGTGGCTGTCGCGAGCGAACTCGTTTCTTCGTCTTTTGTGCTGTCCTGTCTCCCTTGGTGGAGAGTCTTAGGTCTGGGAGGGATGTCCCTTGGGGAGGGAAGCGTGTCTGTGAAGACTCCAGTATCAGCGACCCTCGGGTTCACCGGCATGAATACCTAAAGAAGTTTCCGGACACCTCAACTCGGCTCTCTGCTCATTTTTTATTTCTTTTGATTTTTATTTCTATTATTTTGTTTTGAGTATTGATTTGTTATCTAGGTTAAGGAAATGCCTTTATAAATATATTGTTAGTTTTTTTTTTAAATAAATTATGAATGTATTTGCTTCTCTCGGCTAGAGGGACATCGAAGGAGTGTAGTCAAAAGATTCCACACACGGGGTTGTTTTTGGCCGGCCAGCCCCTCAGGCTGCCCACTATGGCGCCTCCGGTGTGGACAAACTTTGTGCAGTGTAGAATTCGGATAAATGGAAGTCCCCAGACTTCTGCGCTATCCGGGTGGTCGGTGGGTCTCCTTCAATGTAAGAACAACACAATGCACAGTGGGCGAGTTCATCTCAATACTGTGAACTATTATAACTAAACCAAATATATGGTTAGTTATTGAAAATATATTTTGTATATTTCCCGGATCAATAAAATCTTGAATTAAACTAAATCTTGTTTCACATTTGAATCGATGATTGTTAACAAACATCGGTAAAAATTAAAACATTCTGGTGAAAAAAAAGGGTTCTATGGTATATTTCTTAACTACTTATATGAATAGATCAACTAAAAAGAAATGTATCTTCTTAATATGAGGTGAATTGTGTTTACAGTATTTTTTTATAAATTTCTCAAAAAAATGAAAAAAAATCACTTGTATGACGAGGTTCGTTTTAACAATCATCGATTCATTTATCTAACTTTCAGGAGCCCAACCAGTGCAATGGCGTCAAATAAATCACCGGAATACTCCAAACGGACCGTAGTCAGCGCAGCAGGTGCTTTGTACTCGATCAAGATGTTGGAGGCTTTCTTGCTGCCTGCTGTTTCAGAGGAATGTGACATACAGCTGAAGGTGGAGATTCATGAATCCATTGGTGGGATGTTTGACGATGTGGGTGTGACGCAATCTGACCACGCTGGTAATGAATACGATCTTCTCATACAACTCAAACACAAGATATCAAAGGAAACCATTAAAAAGAAAACACTGCTATCTCGAGGGAGATCTGAGGGAGACTTCAGTTTGGTAAAATACTTTTATTCTTATGTAAAGAATATTAAAACCAATAATCGCGAAACACGAGCTTTGGTATTATACACAAACAGCAGTGTGGATGAGTCCTTGAAGAAACACCTGCAGGAACTTCAATTCACCGAAACACCTTCCCTCTTACGACAGGAGTCATGCACAGGATCCTTCTACAAACTCAAATACGATGACTTCAAAATATTATGTGAATATGTTACACAATATCATATGAAAGATATGGCCAAGGCTTTTGTTACGGGCATCCATACACAAAAAAATATTCATATATCTAAAAGCGATGTTTTAAGCTCAGTGGAGACTTGTTTATACCGTGAAGTGTTAGAGTTGAAGGAAAATGAGCGACCCAATGAACATCTTATCGTGGGACTTAAAGATGATTTTTTAAATGGCACTGGAAAATTCAGTGTGAAAGATTCAAATGAATACAATTTTAGAAATGATGTCCTCTTAAAATCAAAATGGGATCAAAATTTTGAAAATTTGATAAAAAAGATTGAAGATTCCAAAATATTTATACAGGGTGAAATGTTACAAGAATCACTAAATATAAATCAGTATGAAGACCTTCTGCAAGAGTTTCTAGAATTATTTATTTTGGCCACAAATCAACCAGACAGCTATTCCATGGACAATGTCATTCTGGAACAACTGGAAGTAAATCCTTGCTTTAAATATTGCGAGTCTCAATTTGAGTCCTTCTACAAGTACGTATATGATAAATTGATCGAGTGGTATGTACAAGAAGAAGGAAGATCTTTCAGTAAAGAAGATTGCAAACTTTTGTTGATAATTGCTTTTCTGAAACAAATGAATTCATTGTCAAATGAGAAAAGTATACATTTTTCTGATGAAGCAAGAGAATTTTTTTATTATTAACTGCATTTACTTTATTTTGATGTTTTCTTATGTACTCAAATGTTTTTTATTTTATTATTTTGGTAACTTTAATGTTTCTTTATATTGATAATGTTGATAAGGTTCTTAGTTGTATGTTTACTTTTTTTATACTTTTCTATATATATATGTAAATTATATAATTTTTTGTTAAAGGCTTATAGCTGTTTATTTTATAAAATAAATAAATAGAAGATTTCAAAAAAGAGATAAATACAAATAAAAATAGTATACAAATTACTGTGACGAAAGATTCTTGTATATTTTTGAAAAAACCTAGTGAAGCTTTTCCTGAAACCATTAAAGATACCTTTGTAATTGTACGGCACAACTTCGACTCCAAGAAGGCGCGTACAAAGACTGTATCTCCGTGGTGGGCTGGAGTCGGGGTGAGTGGGGGTTCACTGGTTCTTCGCAGGCACTGACGCTTGGTAGATGGTAGACGATCTCGATGGTAGGTAGATCGGGGAATGCGACTTCCGTCGCGGGAGGTAGGGAAGGGTAGGTAGGTTTCCGGTTCGTCAGTAGTGAATGCCACTCGGCAAACACCTTCAAAGCACGTCGGAAACCGCCTAGCAGTTGCTTGAGCACCTACACGGCTCGCAGCTTCACTGTCAACACCTAGGCACACCCCAATGAAATACTCGCAAGCGCACACACTACGGGCAATAAACCAATAGTGCACCGGCTATCTTGAGTATTCAAATGAGCGTACGGCGGTGTATCGAGAGAAGCGTTGAGGCGGCAGCTACTACAATGCAGATCTACTTCGGAAGCTCGTCGGTGCTGAGATGGTGCTGCGTCGTGGAAGGCCAGAGAGAGATCCAAATCCAATCCAAGAGTAGTCAGCAACGGGTCCAATATTCCAATCCAAGTCAGCAAGGTAGGTATCCAACGGTCCAATGTAGAAGCAAGGTAGTAGGCAGGGTGGCAGTAAATAATAACACGTCTGTTCAGTAGTAGAGCTCGGCAGCAAGTGATGACCGATCGATTGGGTCCCCCTATTTATACTAGACAGTCGCGTCCCACCACATACTAAGTGGAGACGCAAACCTGTCCAGTACAGCGTGCGCGCTAAGCGCAGGAACACAACCGATCGACGCATCCCTCACGTACGCAAGTATCTTTATTCAAGAATTAAACATGTTTATACAGTTTTACATATTTAAATACAATTGAGACACTTACATATATACATTATTTACAAATAGAAACTATATTTAATATGACACATGTTATTTTTATCCTTAAATTAACATATTACATTATACATTTTATAGTTCTATGTTACACATGATTGCTTGGTTCCTATCTGCCAACTCAAACACTTGTTGGCGGAACTTAAAAATATCTCCACTCTATGTGGCTTTTCACCCTCTACCTGGTGATCTAAATTTCAAAACCATATCACACCCACAGCTCGAGATATCTTCCGATAAACCTCGCGCTGCAAGTGTGATTCGGCCGTGTTTAACGGTCGAGCGCATGCCGGAGAGCTCACTCTGCGGCCGCAAACGCTGGATGCGTCATTTTTTGCAAAACGCACACGAAGAAACATGCGTCGCAGACAAATTGTGCGACGCCTACACCTCCGCTACGCTAAACAATAATCCATTTCAAACTTGATATTTAATTTATGCTACCATTATACAAAACAACAATAATTTTCACATCCTAGCTTGATGCTTCAAACTAATGCTATCCCTACACAAAGGCAACAATTATATCCAACTTGATTTAACATTACATATCTAACTTGATAATACATTAAATCCAAACTTGATTTAACATTAAAATATCCAAACTAGATATTACATCAAAATATCCAAACTTGATATTATATTACACATTAATATACTCATATATAATATTACATTAATATACATCTCGCCTCTATACGCAGTCACTTGTAAGAGGCGTTGTGGCACTATGTCGTCACCGGCCGCGCATGCAAGACAGTGTCTTACACACGCGCGTGGACCCGCAAAATTAGGAAAAACACACTAAATTCCGTAACTTCCGTTACGGTGCCCGTATTACAATGAATCACGTCTACATATTCGTGAAATCTAATGGGCTTTCAAATGATGTCACACATGACATCGTGGTAACAATATTCGAATTTTCTAACTTTTTCCCAATTTTGCGAGTCGCCGGCGTACGATACTCAGTGTATCGTGCCTGCAGACGCACACTACCCACTTTATGTTAGGTACGTGTACGCCGCGAGGGAGCGACGTTCGATACAGTAATGTATACCTTGGATGTCAGCAGAGTGAGAAAGATAGTGTCTCTAGAAGACATCCTGCAGGCCGTGTGCAATACTACAGCCGAGGACAGTACATCGATGCTAGTATTAGACTGCACTACCGAGGCAGCAGGCATATTGACACAATGGATAAATTGCCATAATTTAGAACAACTTAAACAAACAGTCAAACTTATCTTCATTACACTAATCGATGATTTGTTGACTGTTGATAAAACCATAATTCAACACATGAATGGAAAAATATTTATGAAAGAAATCTCGAAAGATTCTGAAGTTCTTAAGAAACCACTAATTAATTTCAACAATAGGAAAAAAATAAATCACTTGAAAGTATAATGAAACAATCTTGTGAGATTTTCGATGAATGTCATGATATGCTTTGTGAGCTAGTACCTGAAAGAGATATTATAGTTGGGCAAGAAATCGATAGTGTACGCGAACTGAGTGCAGCATATATATCTTGCAGCTATAATCTGAAAGTGGAAGAATTCATAAAGTATTTAAATGATACTGAATATGTTTTTGCTGTGAATGCACAAAGTAAGTCAGATCTGGAAAAGTTGTTTAAGTCAGATGCGGATATATTAAATCGATATATAAGTGAAGGGAAAGTTGTTTTTCTCAATAAAAAGAACGAAAAATCAAGTGATAACCACAGATTATTTCGAGAAAAATGCAGAGAAAATAGAGAGAAGAAGGTATTCTATTTTGAAATCAAAGGTCAAATCTTTAAATGTACGTCAAGTGTATGATCCAACATATTACATGCCGAGAGAACTACAGCAGAAGAGTCGTATAGTAGAGATCAATATGAAGAAGATGATTGAGATATTAAACAGAGGCGTGAAGTTAAGTATTGTGGTGAGAATGATCACAGATGAGGAGACATTGGAAGTTAAACTAAATGAATGCTTTGATAGAAGCACCGAGGAGCAGAAAGAAAAATGTAAACAACATATCATATGTACAAGAGGTGATGGGGTTGAAGAATTCTGGAACTGTTGTGAAGATAACGAAGCTGTGGTTCATTTACTGGAATGGCGTGGTGGGAATCTCAAATGGATACAATCGCACGGATCCATGGAATTGTTGAGAGAGAGTAAGTGCGAGTACCAACCCATAGACTTGACTACATCCGACTCTCCAACATTTGTAATCATCTCGGATGACCCAGGAACAGGCAAGTCCACATATTTGACCTACATGGCAGAAAATATTGAGAAATTCGATTGGATTTTAAAAATAAATATTGGAGAAAAAGCGATACAAACTGCTCTGAAAAATAATACTTCCGAAATTTCCTTTGAATTTCTATTAAATATCACATCTTTAAATATAAACAGTTCCGTGGCGAAGGGTTTGTTGCGATTTTATCTAAAACGAGGAAAAAATTCTAAACACAACTTATTATTGATCATTATTGATGGTCTGGATGAAGTGCCACCTGAGTTACAAGATGCAGCTAATAAAGTGATTACATTCCTAGTGAAGGAAACAACCTGCACCGTCTACCTCGCTTCTCGAAAGCATTACGCATCCTCAGTCGAGGATCAACATTACATTCTCTCTACAAAGCTTTCAGAAATATCTTTCGATGAGCAGTGCAAGTTTTTATATAATTTTTGGTCTAACTATTTAAATCTGAATGTGGAGATATCACAGGCTAAAAAATTCTTGAACAAAATGTCTGATGTGCTGGGAGATGTCAAGAGATTTATAGGCATACCTCTGTATCTAAGAATGACATCAGATGTATCCATTCAATATGTTAGTGAAAGTTTTGATGAAAATATCTTTAACAATTTATTTGACGTGAATCTATTGTACGAAAAATTCATTCAAACAAAGTATAATATTTATTTCGATGACAAAGGTAAAAATGTGAATGATTCATTATGCACTCAAATAATGGGCCAAAAACAAGAGGCTCACAGTGAGCTAGCGTTTATGAAACTGTTTCCCAGTTACTACACTCGCCTTGGAAAGGATATTAGTAAAAAAATTGCAGAACATCGAGACGATTATTTAATGGTTGGAATCTTGCTTCCACATTCCAGTGACGAGTTTGAATTTACACACAGAACCTATACTGAGTACTTCTGCGCAAAATTTCTGTTGAACTGCTTCAAGAATAAAAATGAGAACCTGGCACTAGATGTGATTTATCAAGAAATATATTCATTACATAACAGAAATGCTCACAACATGTTGAAGTTATTTATGAACCTTATGTTGGTGGCTAATCTTCTATTACACAAGGCAATAATTAATAAGGACTCACAATCATTTGACAATTTATTGTACAAAGAACCAAAAAACGCACAAGATGCACTGGGCAGGTCAGCCTTGCATTTGGCTGCACAACATGGAAATACACAAATGATTAATTCTTTAGTACTTGCTGGCTGGGATGGGACGTTGTGCGATATTCTGGGTAGAACGCCTCTGCATTGTGTGGTTTTGAACTGGAATTTGCCATGGGATGCTTGTATTCCTTTAATTGAGTCACACACTGATATTAACATAAGTTATGATATTTTGACAAATGACAACGCAGTGATATCCGATAAGTTGAAAATACTTGAAAAAGAACAATACAGAAACAGAAAATTTTCGAATATCATTAATATAAAAGATAAATATGGAAATACAGCTCTACAATATGCAGGAAAATCAAAAAAGTGGGATAAATGTATTTATTTAATAGATAATGGAGCTTGTGTTGATGGTATTAGTCAATCGATACAGCGTAGGTTGTCTGCTAACCTCATATCACTAAATGGGATGGAAGACTTGTTTATGTATACAATATTACAATTCCCTCTATATTTGCTGAAGTATGGTCATCTTTTATTTTCAGTTGAGCATATCTATAAGTGGATCGCACAATGTATTGAATTGTGCATTAAAAAGCAGACTTTGTTTATAATTCCCTCTATTGTTAGAAACGGGAATGTGCAGAAAAAACGAGATGAAATATTAAAGTGCATGGATATGGATATATATGAACATTTGCAATATCTTGTAGAAGACATTTCTATGAATGATGAAGATTGCCTTAGTGTTTTAAAATATTTTAATACATTTAAAGCCCGATGCAAAAATTCTTATTCAGATAACATGAGAAAAGTTCTAGAAAAATCTGTAGAATATGGTCACATAGAAACATTTAAATACATAGTAAAACAAATGATAGATAATATTACACCTCATGATATTACGATGTGCCTGAAGATAGCAATTCGCAGACCCTGTATGGATATTGTTGCATATATTTATATAGAGCATAGAGATAGTATTATTACTGATAAAACATGTGGTGAAACTGCTCTTATGTATGCTGCTCAATGCGGGAAATTAGCTGCAGTCAATTATTTTTGCCACAGCGGGGCTGATATAAACCAGAGAAACAATGAAGGGATGACAGCACTTCACTATGCAGCTCAGAGTAGCAGAATAAATATTGTGAAGTATTTTGTAATCAAAGGATGTGACGTTAATCTTACTGACAATCAAGGTAAGACAGTCTTAGATTACGCGATTCAAAATAAGAGAAACGGTGTTTATGTGAGTGATGACGGTTTTTTATGCATCCAGTTTTTAATGGAAGAATGTCAGAAGAAATTTGATTTTGATTTAAATGATTCTCGATACAGTTGTTTGAAACAAATATGTGACAGAAATGAAAGCTCTATAAATGAACGAGATTCCTTTAATAAAACTCTGTTACACAGGGCTTTTGAACTGAATAGTGAAGCACTTGTGAAACATTTAATATCTTTGGGGGCTGATATCGATGCATTAGATAGCGATGGTAAAACACCTTTGCAATGTTTGAAGGAGTTCTCAAATATTTTACGTTTTGAAAATCTAGTTAAGCATGAAAATATACACGCTAGTACTTCAGTTGATGAATACAATGAAATTCGTTCACAAGATGAAGTAAATAAAAATATACAAAATATATTCAGTAGTTTAAATTGTAATATAAACCACGGCAGTTTCAAAACTGAATCAATCTTCAAAATCCTTCAGAATTTAGAAGAAAACATTTTACTGGCAGCAGTTGAAGCTTGTGATGGTGATGGAAATACTTTGCTTCATATAGCTGCTCACAGGGGTGACATGGAAGCTGTACAGTATGTATTAAGTATGGGTGGAATATATAACAAAATTAATGCATTTGGATATACACCTGAAGATGTAAGTGAAGACCAAAATATATTCACTCTCTTTAAGTTAATAAATTTTTTGTTCAAGAGTATTAAAAAAAATGGACAACAATTGTTATATAGACTGATGGTGTACAAAGTGGATGATAGAATAATGGAATCTTTAGCAAACTGCAGAGATATGGATGGCAATACCTTACTGCATGAAGTAAGTGATGTTTGTTTGGCTAAATGGTTAATAAAATATACAAAAAATGTAGATCGTGCAAACAGTAAAGAATCTACACCGCTGATGAAAGCTGCTGCTAGAGCGAATCCACACATTGTCAAGCTTATATGGGAAAGAAGTAGAAATTGTATTTATTATAAAAATAAAAATGGGGAAACGACACTAGATTGTGGTGATACAGAAACAAGGAGATACTTAGTGGAAAATGGCATTATAACTGCATCACAAATTGATGAAATAAAAGTTAACAGACATGTTTCCAACACGGCAAACCAAAAAAATTATAAAAAAATATTCATGAAAAATGATCAAGAATATATTAATGGAATGACTGAATCACACGATGATGACAAAGACGTGTTCAATGAAAGATTTCAATATGTATTCGATGACAAAGATGAAAATCTTGAGACCGCATTATATCAGGCTGCTAAAGATGGGAATATGGACAAGGTCAGATATTTGGTTGAAAAAATTAAAGAAGAGGTTACCGAGTTAGCGCTTACAACGGATGAGAATACTTGCAGAAACCATATTCAGAGTGATGTCATTGGTAATCATACTAATAACTACTTAAATGAAAAAACCAAAAGTAATCCAAATTGTAGATCAATTGAACCACCCACACAGAATGATGTCACGTGTCTAGTGAAAAGGAAAGTTCAAGATTTGATCAAAGAGAAAAACAACAATTATAACAATGCACTGCATGCAGCTGCCCAGTATGGTCATAAGGATGTAGTTGAATACATATTGAATAATGTGTCGAAGGATTTAATCAATGATAAAAACAACAATGGTTCCACTGCACTACTCCTGGCTGCTTTGAATGGTCATATTCATGTAGTTGAATATATCTTGAATAATGTGTCGAAGGATTTAATCAATGATAAAAACAACAATTATGATACTGCACTACTCCTGGCTGCTTTGAATGGTCATATTCATGTAGTTGAATATATCTTGAATAATGTGTCGAAGGATTTAATCAATGATAGAGACAAGGACGGTCAAACTGCACTACTCCTGGCTGCTCGTTATGGTCATATTCATGTAGTTGAATATATCTTGAATAATGTGTCGAAGGATTTAATCAATGATAAAAACAACTTTGGTAACACTGCACTACACCTGGCTGCTCGTTATGGTCATATTCATGTAGTTGAATATATCTTGAATAATGTGTCGAAGGATTTAATCAATGATAAAAACAACAATTATGATACTGCACTACTCCTGGCTGCTCGTAATGGTCATATTCATGTAGTTGAATATATATTGAATAATGTGTCGAGGGATTTAATCAATGATAAAAACAACAATGGTTCCACTGCACTACTCCTGGCTGCTCGTAATGGTCGTATTCATGTAGTTGAATATATATTGAATAATGTGTCGAAGGATTTAATCAATGATAAAAACAACAATGGTTCCACTGCACTACTCCTGGCTGCTTATAGTGGTCATAAGGATGTAGTTGAATATATCTTGAATAATGTGTCGAAGGATTTAATCAATGATAAAAACAACAATGGTTCCACTGCACTACTCCTGGCTGCTTATAATGGTCATAAGGATGTAGTTGAATATATCTTGAATAATGTGTCGAAGGATTTAATCAATGATAAAAACAACAATGGTTCCACTGCACTACTCCTGGCTGCTTATAATGGTCATAAGGATGTAGTTGAATATATCTTGAATAATGTGTCGAAGGATTTAATCAATGATAAAAACAACAATGGTTCCACTGCACTACTCCTGGCTGCTTTGAATGGTCATATTCATGTAGTTGAATTTATCTTGAATAATGTGTCGAAGGATTTAATCAATGATAAAAACAACAATTATGATACTGCACTACTCCTGGCTGCTTTGAATGGTCATATCGATGTAGTTGAATATATATTGAAAAATGTGTCAAAGGATTTAATCAATGATATTAACAAGGATGGGTCAACTGCACTACACATGGCTGCTTACCATGGTCATAAAGAAATAGTTCAGTACTTGTTAAATATTGGGACGAAAGATTTATTAAAAACAAAAAACATAAACGGGCAAACTGCATTACATGTAGCTAAAATGAAAGGTCATAAGGATATAGTCGAGTTCTTAGAGAATGATAAAATATTTGCTTCAACCAATGAACAGAGGAATGTTTCTTGTACTGTACTGTTGTAAGGGAATTTATTTGTAATAAATAAAAGTTGTACAGAAGTAAAATGCTATGTTTTCCATATTATGTGTATGGAGTAGTTGTGGAGCCATAATCTAATATCAGACCTCCAGATTGAATAAACGAGATTGTGACATCGTACTACCGACCACCTCGAATACTACTTTTTTAAATGTGTACTTGTTAAATACATGTGACTTCAATGTATACAACTTCATAATTATATACTCGTTAAATACATGTGATTTGAATGTATAAAACTGTGTACTTGTTAAATACGTGTGACTTTAATGTATATAACTATACTATACTATACTATACCCTCACGCCGTGTCCCAGGTGGGGTAGGCAGAGAGAACGGAACGCCATGTCGCTCTATCCTTACATACTTCTATCGCTTCCTCTACATTCATCCAGTTTCTCATACATGCACGCTGATTCCTCTTACTTAACACGCGACTGTCCTTGAGAATTTGATCCACGTGGTTAAGACACGTAGTTCTTGGATTCTGCGCTTTCTCACACCCTCTCTTTCAGATAAGTACACCCTCTTCGTCAATCTTACACCATCCATTCGCTCCACATGGCCAAACCATCTCAATTTATTCACACGCATTCTATCAACAACACTCCTCTTGCATTGTTACTTGTGCACTTGTTAAATATATGTGATTATAAAGCATACAACTGCATACTTGTTAAATGCGTGTCACTTTAATGTATACAACTGTGCACTTGTTAAATATATGTGATTATAATGTATTCAACTGTATAGGTACTTGTTTTATACATGTGACTATAATGTATACAACTGTGTTTTTGTCAATTAATATAATTATGTATGTATCGAACGTCGCTCCCCCACAACGTGCGCGTACCTAGCGGCGACTGGGTAGTGTACGGCTGTGACGCGATACTATGAGTATCGTGCGCGGTGACTCGCAAAATTGGGAAAAAGTAAGATAAATCAAATATTGTTATTAGAACATCGTGTGTAACATCATTCGATAGCCCAGTAAATTTCATACATATGTAAAGTTGAATCATTGCAATGAGGGCACCGTAACGGAAGTTACGGATTTTAATGTGTTTTTCCTGATTTTGCGAGTCTACGCGCGTGTGTAAGACACTCTCTTACATGCGCGGCCGGTTGTGATGTAGCATCACACCGCCTCACGCAGCGAGTGACTGCGTGTAGGGGCGAGTTGTGTTTCATGATAAGATGAAAAACTGATAATATTAAGATTGTAATATTGATAATATTAGTTTGAATATATCAAGTTTGGATATAAGTTTACTATGAATGTGTAAATATGTCAATATGAACAGGTGTACGAGTGAGAAGTACAGATGTTTGTCATTGTTGTAATGTGTAATATGCGTTCGTTACATGATATGTGAACATGTTTGAATGAGAGCGTGTATTTTTGTAATCAATTATGTTGTAGAACGAATAAGTGAGATTCGTGTCGCATCATATTCATGTGTTACCATTGTATGTATATGAGCTAGACTTTGGGAACATGTGTGAAGTTCCTGTAATGCAAATCGTCGGGCCCGTAGAATAAAGGTCTATCTGATTTTTAGTCATTTTACAGGAGAGCACTTTAAAGTTTCCGATGCACATTTTTTCACATTTCTCCATAACCATTTGAGCTATATCCTTCAAACTTAACATTTCTTATACAAATAACATTATTGATGTTTAACTATTTAAATAAATAATCCAACATTTGTACTTTTTTACAAAAATCACAAAGACCTTTATTCTAGGGAAAATTTTTGTCCCATGTGATGATGTTGACTTGTTCTACGGACTTGTTGGTGGACGGTCTCGCCCTATCTTGCAATGTGCCGTTATTCTACGGAGTTTTTGGTTCTTTTGTTCAATCCTATGTGAATCAATCATCGTTTTTTTTTTTAAAAATAAGTTTTTTTACTTTAAACCAACTTGTGAATAGGGATTTTTGAGTAAAAATACAAAGGCTTATAGAAACAACATATTTTATTAACATTTTTTCAAAGACACATTAAATAATTATGTATGTACACACATATAACTTACATGGATATATTTTCAATGGCTGTGGATAGGCATTTGACAAAGAGCTAACAGAATAAAGTCTAGTTTCTTTTTTGACAACGATAGTTTTGTAGATATCAGATTTAAGGTCATATTTATAATTTAGTTTATGATTCTGGCTGGGATCTACAAATACTTCTTTAATATTCAACCATGACACCTTATCGTTATCAATACTTTTTACCCAGTTTTTATTAACTATTAAATCTTAAAAATTAAAAACATTCTCCTGTTGAACATCATAAACATCGTACATATTCCCCTTTGTTTTGGCCCATTTCACAAGAAGCTGCCACTCGTCTTGTATGAAAACTGTCCTATTTTCAGCAGCTAATTCAATGACCGAATGAACCGAATCACCTTCGTTTTGCGTATGTCCTTTCTCTAAGAACCCGTGGGTAATTTTAACACCCAGCTCTTTAGAGGCATGAAGATACATAGCAAAAACTATGCGATTCCGATTTTGCTCAGGACAGTTGTCTGACCAAAATCGAAACTCTTTGGCCCCCTTCATCACTTGCGACTTCATATACAAGTATAAACAACTGGAAACTTCGTTTGCTCCTCGCTTAGCAATGCCTTCATGCCACATGTAGCATATTGCATCTTTGGTGCCTGTGTTGTACACAGTAAAATTAAAGCTGGATAATTTTCTTTTGTAATAAAGAATGCTTGTTTGCCCATGTGGACATTGAAGCACTTTTTCGAAATCAAAAGTGCAACAAACTATGGATCCATCTGAGGACATAGCCTCACTTTTGTCCATTGTTTTAAGTTGTCTCGCCAGTTCTTTTTTCTCTATATGATGCACGTGATTTTGTTTTTCAGCTTCTGTAGGATCTGTTTTGTGCTTCCAAATTTCACACTCATCACATGCATCTTTCTTGGGTATGTGGAAACCTAAATTAAAATTTACGTTTATAATATCTCTATACTGTCGCAGTGTTAGAGCTTTGGTGGCCCAATTGTTGGCCTGACACCATTCGTTATATAGGCGAAACATTTTTGCGATGCTCAGACTTTCATCTAAATTTTTTTTTTTTGAATCCTTTCGTATGTAATGCGATTCCACAGGAACAAAAGAGTTAACATGAGCTGTTACACATTTAACTATATCTTCAGTGATAATTTTTTTATGGTGGGAATGTTTTCCGCTCATGTCCCCTGAACACAATATGAATCATTTAGTTTGTCCAAAGCTGTTCGAACACATTTTACTCCAATATTCAACGTATTAATAAACATAGTTTTGCAGACTAATGTATTGGAGTTGGCGTTTTCGCTATTTGGAATAAAATATTTATATGTATATTCTCTACTACTAGTCAAATTTCTGTTCAAGGTCCGCTTCTTAGTTTCTTTCCTAGTAAAGTTGGTCAAGTAAAGCCATTGTTTTTCTTTATCTCCTATTTTCCAAAAGCGATTAATTTTTTTTTGTCTACCATCTTCTGATATTTTTCAAAAACATTTGAACTTACACGAACATGAATTCTTTACTTTCTTCTCCTCTAAAGTCTTTCCTTGTTTTGAAACATACGTTTTACCTCTATTTTTTAAAATTTTCCTTTGGTTCTCCTTCCAATTTTCCATATTAACGGGCCGTTTCTTAACATTAACATTGATATTAACTGGGGATTGAAAGTATGACGATACATCTGTTTCATTATTATAATTATTGTGCTGACTGCAGAAAACGTCATCGCATTCCCCGTGGTTATTAAGTGGGGAAGGAATGGGTGTTAAATTATTGTTGTTATGAAAAACGAAAGATAAATTTATACCATTTTCGCACTCCTCTCCACTTTGTTGACCAACATTTAGTAATTCGTTAGCAACATTACGTTCATCGTCACTTCCCGAAAATGCGTCATCCCATACTGTCGGCATAATCTCTTTTATATTAATTGCTCCTGAAGGCAATGGCGAATGGGTTTCTGAAAAAGGATATTTATAAAATAGTTGTATTAGTTATTATGTTGTGAGAATAAATTAATTGGAAAACGTACATCAATAAACATTTGATAACCTAACAAAACTGACACGAAAATAAACTCAACTCAATGTTAATACCATGTATTATTCTGTATATGTAAAAATACATTAATTTAATGCACATATTTGCGTAATTTTATTTTAAAATATCAATTGGCTATCAGAGGTAAGTCAGAATGCGTCAGTTGCCCATAGGTATTGATTTCAACTAGTAAATTTTGAATGATTTGGAATCCACAAAAAATATTTATCACATTAAAATAGAACATCATTATAAACATATTCATGTTAATTTATTTTCGAAATTATTTCAAATAAATGAAATAATTGATAGAATAAAGACATATCTAAAAGACTCTCCGTAGAATAAAGGTTGTTGTGAAGACAGGGCTACGAAAATAAACCAAATTTCCGTAGAATAAGGAAACATCTGCACATAGAACAGCGAAGTATCCCTAGAATAATGCACTATTAGCACATAGGACGAAAAAATAACAAAAATAAACAATTCTGTACCAATATAAATATTATGATATTTCCAGCCCAAATCATACATATTCCCCAAAATATGGTGCATATATATTTTTTTAACTTTTTCCCATTTAAAACGTCCTATATGCACAACGACACTTTTAGAGAGAAATGTTGTTAAAATATGAAATAACTTAACAAACTATTAAATTAAATAGATATAAAATTCTACTTGTAAATTTATTGGGTAAACCCAATAAATTTAAATCTTCTGCCTCATATACAACTGTATTATTTTCAATATTTTCATCAATTGAACTCAATTGATCGTTTTTACCAAAATGTATTTCTTTGGCCATTTCTAATATTAATTTAGTTCTCTTTGACTATTTAAGATATCATAAATACAGTGTTGTATAAAGTACTTAACAACTCGTATATTTTTTTACGAAAGGACGAAAATAATAATAATTTGTCATTAAAAAGTAATAAGCAACACGCTAACAGCACTCCACTAACGACGGATGATCGACGAATGCAATAAATAAGTGCACATGCGCAGATAGGATCATGCGATCATGCAACGCTAAGGTGTGATAGATCACGGTATAGAGGCGTGAGAGCACATGTTACTTTCTTCTACGGAGATAAATCAGATATGCCGTTTTATTAATTAATATCTAAAAAACTATGAATGATAGAAAAAATCTAAATATACAGTTTTGTAGGATTTTTGATACCTAATTAAACTGCATTAAAAACTCAATTTCGTCCTATGATCACATCGGCCTTTTTTCTACGGGCCCGACGAAATGTTTGTAAGATGAAGTATGCAGAGTTTGTGTGAGCCAGAGATATATGTATATTGTGAAATACCTATAAGGCTGAAGCACTTAGAATGTTTACGACCTTATTAGTTGTATATAAAAGTTAGCTGAAATACTTTAGGTAAATAGGTGTGATGTATGATGAGGTGATTGTGTTGTTGTATCATTAAGAACTAGTTTTAAGTTATTGAAATGATATTATGTAGAATTGTCTGTTGTATAGTAATAGCATTAATATTTATATGTCAAGCTAGGATATAATTAACTGTATTAATGTTTTGTATATCAAGTTAGGATATAAATTGATGTGTATGACGAATAGTTGGCATTCGTATCATCCTCATAAGTTGATGAGACATGTGTTTCAACGTGTGCGTTTATAGAAAAACGACACATCCAACGTTCGCGGCCGCAGGGTGAGCTCTCCGGCACGCAAGCGACCGTTAAATACGGCCGAATTCCACTACCAGCGCGATGGTTATCGGAAGATACCTCGAGCTGGGAGTGTGATACAGAATTATAATTATTATCACCAAGTAGAAGGTGAAATCCCACATTGAGGGGAAATAGTTTTGTGTTCCGCTGGTAAGTGTTAGAGCCAGCAGATAGGAACGAATGTATTTTAACACAACGTAGAACCATACATTAAGTCATGTATAATGTCCTTTTGTTAGCTAGGTAACATATAACATGTAAACTTAGGTATAAGGTTGTTGTTAATGTATATTTTAAATGTTATAATTGTTTTTGGTAAATGTATGTACCATGTTATGTTTATTATGTTGAATAAATAAAGATTGTGTAGAGCCTAACGACTGTATCCCATGCGTGGGTACGTACGCTATACCGGACGTCTTGGGTTCCCACCGGGTATGTGGTGGGACGCCGCAAGCCAGTATATATACGGGTGCAGTCGCTATGGCAATTCACTACTTCTTCTTGCTACCTACCTGAGAGACGTGTTTTATTTACTCGGCCCCTACCTCTGCTTCTACAAGGACTTCGACTGGATAGATTGCTTGCTGCCTACGACCATTGGACTGACCTGGACTCGCTTTGGCCTTCACGGAGCAACATCTTCCTTGTACCGACGAAGCTTCCGACGTAGACTGTACTGTGGTGGCTGCACGCCTCGACGCTTCTCCCGACGCACCGCCGTACGCCCATTTGAACGTTCAAGATAGCCGGTGCACCATTGGTTTATTGCCCGTGGTGTGTGCGCTTGCGAACGTTTCATTGGGGTGTGCCTAGGTGTCGAAGGTGAAGCCGCGAGTAACGTGTATCTCTCGGTTGGTTTGCTAGGCGGTCTCCGACGTACGTGGCGGGTGTTTCACCTATAGACGCGATCGGATACCTACCTTGCTGGTGCGTACCTACTGCTACCGCCCGCATACTCGTCGCCCTCAGACGAAGAACCAGCAACCCCCACTCACCCCGACTCCAGCCCATCACGGAGATTACAGTCTTTGTGCGCGCCTTCCCAGAGTCGAAGCTGTGCCGTACAATGTAACTAAAATGTACCTATACAACTGTGATATTGTTAAAGACTAGTGTGTAAATGAACATAATATATACGTGTTTTCTTAATATAGATTGAAACTGATTGAAATTTATTATTTCGGGTAAGTTATCTAGAATAAACCACTATGTTCGACATCTGTTGAGCATAGATGTCAACTAACAGCAACCCTTTACATGATTTTGTTCGAGGCTGTTGACAATCTATCGTTGTCTCTCAAACCTGAAACACCAAATAGCGCCAGAGAACGAATGTAAGAAAGTACCTAGGTACTTACCTTAGTTGTCACTTTGTTAGATTATTCTTATTTTAAAATAAGTACCTAGGCACTTCCCTTTGTAGTAAGATTGTTTTATTTTGAATTTTTGAATGATTTCATTTTGTTCCATTTCGTTATTTTGTTTCAAATTATTTTTTTTCATTATGATGGATTTTGACAACTAATGGAGACGGCATGTAAAAAAGATAGATGAATGAAATAACATTTATTGTCGTTTCTCTGTTTTTGTCAGATGAAACTAAATTATTTTTTAAAAAGAAATGATTTAATTGTATTTAATTCTTCATAAGTAATTGTATTTGTGTATTTATTATATACCATTATATCCAGACTGTTTTTTTTTTTAAATACACAAGTAGATGCCCATTTACTTTATTAATTTTTATTTATTTATCCCCTTTGTGGGAGATGCTGATAAGAAAATACAGAAGGGTAAACAATAAAACTAGTAAATTGTCATTATTATTTATTTTATTCACTTTACATGTTTTTTATTCTCAAATAAATAAATGTATTGATTTTTATATTAATAGATATCTGCTACATAGCTATCTAGTTTACAAATAAGGAGGTACGCCTAAGAGTACGCACCTAACAGACATTATCAAATAATAATTTAATTATTTCCAATTTTTTAACCATTTATGTGTCAAATGAAAGCTCCATTATTATACATACTCCACTAGGAAATTTTAAGCAATTAAAGTAATACCAACTTTTTAATTGAATAAAGAAAAAATGAGAAATGCATACTCTTAGGTTGAACATCCCTAAGAGTACGCAATCGGGTCCCTAAAAGTACGCAATTGCTAAAATAAACACAAGTGAATTTTAAATGAAATTATATTTTTTGGAACTTCATACTAACAAAAAATTAAAATATGTTTATTTAGTTCTACTTGTATTTTATTAGAGCGGATCGAGTTTCGACATGCCTGTGATGTCTTCATGCCACCAAACTCAAGTCGCTCTAATAAAGTACCAGTAAAACTAAATATTATTATTTTTTTTCATTGGAATTATATTTAAAAAAATTTTAAACCAATAGTATTTTTTTATGAAAATATAACATTGCAGTAAAATTAAAAATGTAATAAAGAAAAAAACTAAATTAACTTCATGGTCAATGCTAAAGATTTACAGTCAGCATAATAAAATGGTCCAGTCCCAGTATAATCCATACAGTCTTCATGCCACCATATTTCACAGTTACCACATTGGATCCAATCTCCTTTCGACTTGGAAAATTGAATATTACAGAGCGGACACAAACAATCATCATTCTTTGACCTTTCTGATGCCATCTGTAATTTAAGTTTTTTTATTCCTTTGGAGCATTTTGATGTTCTGACGTTATTTGCTCCTCTTTGTTTTTCTTCCAACGCTGTCTTATATGGGCTTGATGTCAAAATCTCTGATTTCATTGCTTTTCTTTTTCGCACATTTACTCTTTTCTTCTTTGGAATAGGTAACAGTTGTTTTGGGGACACAATCATGCAATTTTCTGTATCTTGGAATCCGTCACTTGCATCCATGTTAGTTACAATCTCAATTTCAATATCTGTGTCTTCTGCTGGCGTTACTTTTTCTGGATGGAAGTTGAATTTTGCTGGATCTGATTTTTCGATTGGAATATCAGTGACCTCCGCCGGAGCAAAATCTTCTACATTAAATATTCCATCATTGAATGGATAGATTCCACAACGTTCGAATGCCTTCACAGCCTTTTCTACGCTTGCTGTTTTTTCAAAGGCTTTCCCAAAGAGGTTGGCTACTTGAAATTGAGTAATGGCTTTCCCCGGATTAGATACGTGCCAGTTTACGCACTGACGACCATATTCAGTCTTTAGTGGGCCAAAATATCCAACATCTAAAGGTTGAATACGATGACTAGCATGTGGAGGCAGAGACAAAAGGTTAATACCGTTTTCCTTGCATTTTTGAATAACACCTTAGTTAATGTGAGATGAATGGTTGTCTAAAAGTAAGAGAGATGGAGAGTCTTTGGTGAGATTTTCAGACTTGATAAAGTGACCAATCCATTCCACAAAGAGATCTGAATTTATGAATCCCGAGTCAGAAACCATTAGTACGGAATTTGCTGGTGCTCCAGCTAGCAGTTCATCCTTCTTCCTCTTTCAAGGAAAAATTAATGCTGGAGGGACAAATCGACCAACAGCGGACATAGCGCAAACAGCTGTAATCAAAACACCTCTTTCAGCAGAGGTAATTTGTCCTACTGATTTTTTTCCACGAGAGGCTAAAATTTAGGGCATTTTATTTGGGACG
>CANPUW010000024.1:0-38411 GCA_947579605.1 Athripsodes cinereus
TAGGACCTGAGATATTTAAGTTTTCGCAAACCCTTTAAACTGCGAAAATGTCTCCACCTAGTAAAACAAATATGGCCGCCACACAAAAACTAAAACCAATAAAATTAAAATAATTGTCATTTTGAACTACCAACATATTGGGGTGATAGCATACAAAATATCAATTTTTTCTGAGATGGTCAAGCAACCAGTGCTGGACCGCCTGACTTGGACTTACCCGGGTGTTAACACAGTACTATACTATACCCTCACGCCGTGTTCCAGGTGGGGTAGGCAGAGAGAACGGAACGCCACGTCGCTCTATCCTTACATACTTCTTTCGCTTCCTCTACATTCATCCAGTTTCTCATACATGCACGCCGATTCCTCTTACTTAACACGCGACCGTCCTTGAGAATTTGATCCACGTGGTTAAGCCACGTGGTTCTCGGACGCCCGCGCTACCTCACACCCTCTTTTTCAGCTAAATACACCCTCTTCGTCAATCTTACACCATCCATTCGCTCCACATGACCAAACCATCTCAATTTATTTACACGCATTCTATCAACAACACTCCTCTTGCATCCACTCATTCTTCTAATATCCTCATTTCTTACTCTATCACGCAATGTTTTACCTAACATTCTTCTCAGTGATCGCATCTCCACTGCATTTATTCCACTCTCGTCCTTCTTCAGCCATGTCCAAGTCTCGCTTGCATACATCAGTGTCGGTACGAGGATGGCGTTGTGCACCAGCATTTTAGCCATGTTAACACAGTGCGATTATAAAAATGTTTTCTCATGCCAGCTCAAATTGCCACCGACTCAAAACTGTTCAATGATTATTGAATACCACTCTCTTTCTATATTATCAGGAAATAATGGTGATTTCACATCCAGATTTACAATTTTACAAAAACACCTTTCATTTAGAATTTTAGATTAACGGTCGACAAACAGCGCCCCTCATTCTTTATTTGTGTGGCCCACAAAACAATAATTATATTAGACAATGATCACCAAAATTTGACATTCTTTCTTGATCAATATGTAATTATTTTGTAAATTCAACATAAAACTAGTGATGTGAGTAGAGAAAATTCTCCAAAGAAATTTCTCGAGAACGAGAAGTTTCTCCTCTGATGGAAGAGAAATTTCTCTCCATAATTCTCCACTTCTTGAAAAATAATTTCTTGAGAATTCCACAGCACTACATAAAACTAGGTCTGCATTAATATAGCTATAATTTGGAGATGTGCCCATTTGAATCAAAATTACGATACAAAGACGATAGGATATCTAAATGCAAACACACATTAAAACAAACCTATAAATATACAATTCGTGTGCGGCCCTCAATTATCACATTATCCTGTAGAGCCACTGACCAGGAAGTGTGAAGATGGCTGATTAAGAGAATAAAATAGTCAAGATTTCACAATAAGATGATGTAAAAATATAATATTTGGAACTCACCAGGTTCAGGTTCCTCTCCAACTTCTTGTCTATAATACTCTGTATCATCATCATCCATTCCTCCTGTTTCTCTTTGAGACTCTGCATCTGCTAATTGCATCAAACGTTCAGTCTCGGTCTTACGATTGCTGAAAACAAAAAAAACTTGAATTAATTGTTTGGTTGACACATCATGAATGTAGGTCTTAATTCTTTCTATAAAAAACATGGATTGTTGTAACTTAATATTATATTAGTCATAGTAAGATTAAACTGGTGATCGGCAGAAGCCTGATGGAGTCTCAAGCTTTAAATCGGGACACCCGGTTTTGCTTCCACCCACTGCCGACTTACTTCACCTATCATGACATAAGCATATTGCTTTCTGTGATTGTGTCTGGGGTGTATTTGGATTAATTCTACATTTAAATTCATTTTTTTTACTGCTTTACAAGATTCATTCACATTAATTAACCTTTGTCTCGACACAACATCTCGATTGGAGAATCAAGATGATACAATGCAAAATCTAATTGGAGGAAATGAGAAAGGTATTCCAGCTTTTAAGCATTGGCTTTAGATTGACTTAGGTTATATTTTTCAGTGTATAGACACTGTCCACTGATTCTACCATTCTCACTGTTACAATGTAAAGGCAACCAATCGAGAAATATTTAATGCAAACCAACAAGATGTTCGATTGCTTGTCATCTGCGCATTGTGCCCAAACAAAGTAAAACAAAAAAAATAGTAAATATTCTAGACAGAACATTGCTATTTTCCTCACATCTATTAGATTCACATACCATTTGTTTTTTATATTAATATATGATAGGATAATTGTAACCATTCTATACCTTTCACCAGACTGTTCCTTCTTTTTCTTCATCCCTTCCAATGATTTCTGTTTCAATACTTCCTTCTTAGCTTCTTTCTCTTTGACATTAGCTTCTTGTTGTTTTTTACGTTTCTCCTTTAATTTCCTGTAAAAATAAATTCTCAAATAATAACACAGTCTGGATGCAACAAGATAAACTGTCAAAAAGGTTGGCGATTCCAAAAAATATTTCATGACAAAGGTGATATTTGCTTGGAATGTGCTTTTTTACCCAAACAGGAATAAGATTGTTGAACAATGTGAAGAAATAGAGGGAAGGAAGCCATAGAGAAAAAAATGTGGGAAGTTTTCAGACAGTAGAGGTTAACTCAGCCACAATAAAGTCGAGAATGACTTTGAAAAGTAAGAAGTTACACAGAATAATTGTAATGAACTAAGAATTTGAGATACGCCACACACCTCTTGGCCTCCCTTAGTTTTCTTATCATCTCTTTTTCTTCCTCAGTCTTGTGAACAAACTCATGATACAAAACTTCTCCATCTAACAGGCCATCTTCTATCTGTAAAAATGAAACAATGTATTCTTTATTATGTCTTAATACATAGTACTAGAGAGAACAGTGCACTAGCACAAGATAATGAATAAATCAAATAACACAATAATGTGAAATAAATAGATGTGTACCTTTATAAGTTGGAGCGTGAGTCTCGGCCCTAATTCCGAAAGTCTAACAGCAGCTTGTGAGTCGGCATTTGCACCGCGGCTGCTTAGATTTTGAGGTAAAGTTATCTGAGCATTAGGGTCATCCTCAAACTCACTTTCAGAAAGTGCACCAGCTCTGAAAAAAATTGAAAGTGACTACAAAATAAAGATGGAAAAGTATAAAAATCTATTTCGGCGTAGCTACACGGTTGGCGAACAAAATAAAATTATGCAAGTACTTTAATATGGTATAATATTTGCTTGTTGGCGATAGATGGGTATATATTTTTTGTATTAAATGAAATATTATCTGAAAATATTTGTAACTAATTATAAGGAGAGTGATCTTCACTGGTTTTCTTACTGTACTATAATAATAATAATAAACTTTATTGTGCAGAATATGATAACAGGAATTATATACAACATGCATGAAAAAATCTGTACAATGGGCGAGTTTATTGCAGAGTTGCGATATCTTCCAACTAACCCAACTATATTTTATTATTATATTTATTGTTACAACTGTGTGATCCACAAAAATTGTAAATAATATTGTTTTGCTTGTTAATGGCATAGGTACACTAAAATCAGACGTGGCATAAAAAATAATAGATCATTACAAAATATATAATACATTAGCAACTTCGTCGAGTTCGTCGGTAGCCTGGAGGTAGAGTCTCGGCCTCCGGAACAAGGGGTCCGTGGTTCGATCCCAGGTGCCGGCAAACTCCCCTTTCACGGCACTAGCTTTTAGCTTAGTGTGAAAGGTGTATAAGGTTGTATTTGGGTTTATAACAAAAATCCAGATATATCTTTTTAAAAAAAAAAAAAAAACTGTTACACAGAAATAAATGTACAAAATTTTACCATCTAACTACGAACCGGCCAAATTAATATCACGCCTTTAATATCATCAACAAATATTGCGTGAAAAAACTTTGACTTACTTTTCAAAGAACTCCGAGATGTCGGTGCATCGTGCCAAGTTGGGGATCTTGCCTTGAACTATTTTCTTAGTGCCTTTAGTGAGACCTACGGGGGCCATTTTGATAAAATAATGACGGAAGTCTATCAGCTTAGTGTCTGGATTGTAGTTCAGCAATACGCAACGTCTTATTGTTTTTAATTTCACCTAAAAATGTAAATTAAAAATTTATTACTCGTAAATATTTAGAAATGGTTGCATGCATCAGAACTATAAGAAAACTCAAATGACAGAAAAAATTGTATGATTTGTATCTGCCCTGTTTTAAAGTTATTTAAGATAAAATTAATATAGTTACAACTATTTTTACTAACGTTTGTAATATTAATTGTCGGAAACATATTTTGAAACATGTTTGCCATCAATTTCAAGTGCATTCCTTCTCCCGAAAAACTGTTCATGACAATCAGAGGTGACGTGTGGAAGGCTTTAGTCAGAAAGTATTGCTTCTTCAAACTCGATATAACATCTTTTGCAAAACAGTAATCATGGACTTTAAATGTTAATGTAGGACCTCGTGGCAACCTCAGAATCTTTAGATACATCCCTAACTTGGTCATACTGAATATACACATGTGAGAGACATGAAGATGCCCGGCGACAGAGACAAAATCCTTTATGCTGTTATTCTTACGTTCCTAAAACATAAAAAAAAAATTAAGTATAGTAAACAACAAAATATGATATCTATATATCGACTGTGCCCAGAACAGAGGCTTCAAATCTAGTAAAATTTTGTGAGAGAAGCAAAAAATTGTAGGATAAAGAAAATGTCATACTTATACCATTATTATTTTACCGTCTTATTTTAATGTAGTTTTTTTATGTCATAGAATTTCAAGAGGATGTATGCAAGAATTATCAATTTACTTACAATTTTTTTTTAATGTTGCTTAAGTCCTCTGTACTGACAGACTTTAGCAACATGTAAAAGATATATCTATATCACATATTTGGGTTACGTAGTTTGATCCCTATTACCTCACCGTAAAGTTGTATCTGAATGAATGTTTTTTTTTAATGTTGATTAAGACCTCTGTACTGACAGACTTTAGCAACATGTAAAAGATATATCTATATCACATATTTGGGTTACGTAGTTTGATCCCTATTACCTCACCGTAAAGTTGTATCTGAATGAATGTTTTTTTTTAATGTTGATTAAGACCTCTGTACTGACAGACTTTAGCAACATGTAAAAGATATATCTATATCACATATTTGGGTTACGTAGTTTGATCCCTATTACCTCACCGTAAAGTTGTATCTGAATGAATGTTTTTTTTTAATGTTGATTAAGACCTCTGTACTGACAGACTTTAGCAACATGTAAAAGATATATCTATATCACATATTTGGGTTACGTAGTTTGATCCCTATTACCTCACCGTAAAGTTGTATCTGAATGAATGTTTTTTTTTAATGTTGATTAAGACCTCTGTACTGACAGACTTTAGCAACATGTAAAAGATATATCTATATCACATATTTGGGTTACGTAGTTTGATCCCTATTACCTCACCGTAAAGTTGTATCTGAATGAACGTTTTTGATGTTAATAATGAAACTCATATTGTTTGAATCCAATTTTTGCAACTGAGTCTTAGTTAAAGATTAATTGTTTTTTTTTTAATATAAAAACTAGACATTTGGCGATTGAATCCTTTTACCAGAATGTGTATTAAACACAAAAACACTTTTGCCAAAATTGTGATTTGAAGCCTTTGTCCTGATTGTTAGATTTAAAAAATCAGAAAACTTATTTTTATAAAACAAACTCAGTAAGGAAAACAAAACGGTAGAAATTTCTAGACGAATAGGGACGAAATGGAATGGCCTATTGCAACACAAACAGAACACACAAAGGAAAATAATGGTACAAAACAGGTCATGAAACAATAAGTCAATAAACAGGTAATGGTACAGTAAGTCTGCTAACAAATTAGAACAGACTACCTAGTGTTTTAGTAAATTGAGTTTAAAAGTCATAGCCTATGTAGAGTGATTTAATGAAATTAAGTTTTAAACTACTACAGATGACTCGTACACATTGAATTGCTCAGAAAAATGAACACACTTCTGAGCAAGTGAAAATCCAGCTTTCAACACAACAGACTGTGTTACAATAATCATAGAGTGATTTAGTGACTTACTAATGAAGACCTTTATGTAATTAAACACATCAAAGTTAATAGTTATTCACCTTAAGTTGTGAAGCTGTGAAGGGTTCCATAACTTGTCTAAAATCTTTAGCCAAATCTGTTGTCTGTTTTGAAGCAAGACCTCTGTGTATTACAAATGAGTGAGGAGCTTTTGTCAGCCATTCTGGTTCGGGAGCCTCTTTAGTTGCTTTATTTTTTCTCGAATTGCGTCCCTTGCGTTTTCCCATCTTTAATTTATAAATTTAAACAAATATATTTTATACACCTGTCCCCGAGACCGCAGCGCTGACACATAAAACCGAGGTTATGTTTTGATTGTCAAACTAACGTCACAGCGCACATGGACACGTGTTCGTAGATTATACATAATATAATATTTTATGTATCCAGCCACTCGCAACCGAATACAGTGGAACCTCTCATAACGAGTTTAATTCGTTCCAGACTCGTTATGCGAAACATTTTTTTCTATAGAAATCAATGTAAAATACAATAATGCGTTCCATGCCGAAAAAAAGTATTCTTGGAGTACTTCATGATTTTTTTTATTAACGTTTATTCAAATAAAATTACTTATAAAAGAGTATAACAACTTGTAATACAATTTAGATTATAAAAAACCTACCTAAATAAAAATATGAATTTATGACAAATAATTAACCATTTTTTAACTTTAAAACTAACCGTAAACGTAACAGTTTCGTAGACATTCTTGACACTCCCTTTGAAGCATTCATCTTCTTAATTTTATCTTTGTTCTTGAGAAATTGAGAATAGTGCAGATCGTTGATGTTGACCGATAGTATGTGCGCGTGTGTGCGGGCTAGATATGCCACGCTCACACCTTGTTCTCGCTTTTCAATGATTTTACGTTTCATTTCAGCAGTTATTTTTATTCCCTTCTGGCTGTCTTCTTGTGTTTTTCTCTTCGGGGACAATTTTGAACGGATTATAATACTTAAAATTACTAATAATATCAATACAAAATTTGGAAGAATGGGTGATCACATGCGAAACCAAGGCGCTAACGGAGCGAGTGCTAAACACAGAGACAGACTGATGTACTGGCGCGGAAGTCCCGGCTCACAAGATCACAAGTGAATCTCGGGAAAAAGGGACTTACCTACCCTTTCTATGTTACCTACTCGTTATGCGAGCAACTTTTTCACATTTTTTTTACTCGTTATGCGAATTACTCGTTATGAGAGGTGCTCGTTATGAGAGGTTCCACTGTATTATGAATTATAAAAACAATATGTATATAAATTTGATATAAAAGGATTAAGTTGAGATAAAACTCTTATATCTTATTAATAAATTTTCTTCAATCTAATAATTTATTTAGGCTCGTTTCGATACAGTGACATCTATACATCGATAGGTACAAAAGTATTAAATATAGTGAGGCTGCCGCGGGTGCCGATTGCATAGTCCTTGACTCCTTGTTTGCTCGGGCGTACATGCGCACCCGCATTGTCTGTTTGATTGTCTTGTTTTTTCACTATATGATGTGTGATATTCTATGCTGTATAATATAATATACAATAATATTATGTATTTTAATAAAAAAGTATAATAATATGCCGATCAAATGTGTGTAATAACTAATAATAATTAATAGTTAATTATTAACCTCATAACTCATGTTAAAAACCTAATTTTTACTAATTTATAGAAACGTTACTAAAAATAACACGCGAGTTAAAATCAAACATAATTTTTATTAAATATAACTATCTACTATAAAAATTAATCAGTCTAAAAATAGAAAATGCATAGAAACTCGTCGAGGATCACTATAAAATATATAGTGCATATATTATAAAAATCGGAGGCGCTATTTTCACCCATTTTTTTTTTTTTTTTTGTATACAAACAAAAATATTCCGCGAAAAAGTAGTTATTTCTACCCAAAGTACATACCAACCACAGATAACAGATACCAACTATTTGTTTGACGTTTATACTGTCATTAGACTTGTGTGACGTTTTGTTAGTAATTTCTAATTCGTGTTTTAACTTTATTTTGTTTATATTAATGGATATTTTTATTACATTTAATTTTCTCTTAAATATTTTCTACAAATTGAGTGTTTTTAAGTCGTTTATGGGTTAAATTTCTGGATTATAAAATGAATTATATCAACATGGGCGGCAAAAAGAAAACCTGACAAAAGCCGGAAAGAAGTGTTTTATGCCATAGATTAATCATAGAATAGTGCTTTCATAGTTTTTGTTTCATTTAGGAAAAGGACAGAAATATAGAAATATATTTATTTACCTCGGGTTGTTTATGGTAAAAAAGAAAAAAAAAAAAAAATGGGTAGAAATAACCTCAGCCTATAAAAATATGCACTCAGCACTCACACACGCGAGATTTTAAAATGTAAAAAAATGGATTGTACTCCAAGTTCAAAAATTGGACACTCGTAGCGTTAGTAGTCCGTTCCTTTGTCGACAGCCAACCAACAAAACAATTTGAAGATAATAAAACAAATATTTGCAACATAATACATTTTGTATATTTTAATATTTATTTTATACATCTTTCATCACACAACGAAATATTGACAGTTGCAGCTTTGGTTTGCTTTGGTTCGACTAGGTTATGTGTCTTCTCGTGAAACATCCCACATTGACGGTATTTTTCGTGTATTATCGCGTCTATAGCATCTAGCAAGGCCGGCCCGCAGGGTCGAATTTCAGAAACTAAATGACCTTGAAGTACTTGAGAGTACTGAGAAATGCTAACAAGTCTCAGACTCTGGGAAAGAAAACTCCTGCTCTACTCCTCCATGTATTAGGAGGCGGGCAACGTCAAAAGAAACGACGTAGTAGACAGGGACCGATTGTTGGTCGGTATAAGCTAACAACCAACCCTTCTTAACGGAAGATGTTGGAAAGGGCACTCTCTTGCCCGGAGGAGCTAAAATCTTCTCAAAGGCGGAGGAACCTTCGAGGTCAACGGCATGAGGATGTGGAATGCAAGGGAAGCTACCACATTAAAGGCTCTAGCAGCATCCCAAAGTACCAACGAATTATGAAAATGATAAGATCTTTAGTAAAATCTTCCGGAGGTAAAATAGACCCCCGTTCGGCTCTCCGGGTGGGGTCTGCTCTAGATCTTGTCATTATGCAGAGTACACACGAGAAAGAAGAAGAGGATGTGAGAAGAAAACAAACCAACAGAAACAGCACACAAGGAAGATACGCCACCTGGAACGTCAGAACTTTGCTGCAGAACAGTAAGCTTGACAACCTAAAAGAAGAGATGAAGAAAATGAAATTAAGCGCGTTAGGAATCTCTGAGATGAGATGGCCTAATCCTGGAGATATGTGGACGGGAGAGTTTCGACTGATCCATAGCGGTAGTATAGAGGGGAAACCGGGGCAAGGGGGGGTAGGAATCATGTTAAGTAAGGATTTGGGGAGGAGAGTAAAGGGGTATGTACAGTATGGAGGTAGAATTATTTTAGTCAAGCTAGACACCAGACCCGTAGATACAATACTCATTCAGGTTTACATGCCAACATCTAGCCATAGCGACGAAGAAATTGAGAGCATATACGAAAACATCCAGAAATTGCTAGATGACACAAAAGCTGAGGAAAATGTGATTGTAATGGGAGACTGGAACGCAATAGTTGGGGAAGAAAGAGAGGGATCAATCGTAGGAGCGTATGGGCTGGGCATTAGAAACGATAGAGGCAACCGTCTTATTGAATTTTGTGCCAAAAATAAAATGGTTATAGCAAACACATGGTTCCAGCACCACTTTAGACATCGTTATACGTGGAAATCTCCCGGAGACAGATTCCGGTCGCAGATTGACTACATTTTAACGCGGCAACGGTATAGAAACCAAATTAAAGACTGCAGGAGCTATGCAGGCCCGGACATTGATAGCGACCATAATATGGTTGTGGCGGAAACCATACTGAAATTCAAAAGGCTCGAGAAGAGAACCACAAAAAGATGGGACTTAAAGCTTTTAAAAACAAAAGAAGTAAAAGAGAAATACGACGAAAAAACTAAGGTTTGCGATTTTGAGAGCAATGAAAGTGTAAACAGAGTATGGGAGAAAATCAAAGAGAAAATTACTACAGCGGCAGATGAGGTAATAGAGAAAAGAAAGCCGCAAGCTAGGAAAGAATGGATTACGGTCGATATATTAGAAATGATTGAAGAAAGAAGGAGGCTAAAGAACTCGAGAACAGAAGAAGGAAAAAAGGAATATAAAATCTTGAGAAACAAAATCAACAGGGAGTCCAAATTGAGAAAGGAATGCTATCTGCAAGAAAAATGCAGGAATATCAACAGAAATATAAAACAAAGGAAATTTGAAACTGCATATTCTGAAGTCAAGAATTTTTTCAATGATAAGACACAACCACGATGTGCTATCCAAGATCAAAACGGCAAACTACTGTTTGAGGATGAATTGATTGTTAAAAGGTGGAAAGAATACCTAGAACAACTTTACAAAGGAAAGAACATACTTGAGGAAAGTAAAGCACTGGAAACAGAATATGACAAAGAAAATAATGGAGATGACATCTTAAGAAGTGAATTTGATAATGCCTTATCAAAATTGAAAGACGGCAAAGCACCAGGTATTGACCCAATTCCATCAGAGTTGCTTAAATGCGCAGGAAGCGGCATGCTTGACACTCTGTATAAGCTTGTCTGCAAAATATATAACACAGGAGAGATACCTGAGGACTTCGCCAAATGTCTGATACGAGCGCTACCTACCTAAGAAAACAGGCACGACAAAGTGCGAACAACACAGAACATTAAGCATGATATCACACGCTTCTAAGATACTCACCAACATTATAATGAAAAGGGCGGAAAGTAAAATCAACGAAACACTTTCAGAAGATCAATTTGGATTCCGCAAAGAGACAGGTACAAGAGATGCAATTCTGAGTCTAAGACTTGTTCTTGAAAAGAGAATAACAGTAAATAGAAACACGTATGTAGCATTCATCGACCTAGAAAAAGCATTCGATAAAGTAGAATGGGAACAACTTTTTAAGACTCTAAACCAGATAGGAATGAGCTATAAGGACAGAAGAGCAATCTGGAGCCTATACAAGAATGAAATGGCTGTAATTAAAAGCGGAGAGAGCTGCGCAGAAGCGAGGGTAGAACAAGGTGTGAGACAGGGATGCTCAATGTCGCCAGCACTCTTTAACTGCTATATACAGCGAGCTATTGATGAACTCAGAGAAGAAATGAAGAACTGGACAGGAGTAAAAATAAATGGGAAAAAGTCGACATGATTAGATATGCAGACGACATAGCACTGCTCGCAGACTCCGAGATGGAGCTGAACGAAGCCTTAGGGAAAATGGAAAGTATACTGTTGTCAAAGTACAACATGAAAATAAATAAAGATAAAACAAAATGTATGGTCGTTGGAAGGGAGGAAGCGACTGCGAACATTGCCATAAATGGAGTGAGCATCAAACAAGTAAGAGAATTCGTGTACTTGGGCAGCAGAATAAACCAGGACGGACGCTCCAAATCAGAAATTGTGAGCAGAATAAACCAGGCACGAATTGCCTTTAACAAAAAATCCAAAATATTAGAATCCCCTAATATTGATCTAAGCGTGAGGAAGAATCTCACTAAAGCCTTTGTGTGGAGCATTTTGTTATATGGGTGCGAGACGTGGACCATCAGCAAGAGGGAAAGCGGACGGTTAGCGGCATTTGAAATGTGGTGCTATAGACGCATGCTGAAGATTCATTGGTCGGAACACGTCGAAAACGAAGAAGTGTTAACCAGGGTTGGCGAAAAAAGGCAACTCCTCAAAAGAATCTGCCAACAACGAGCTAATTGGATTGGCCACAACATCAGGCACCCAGGACTGCTCATCGCAATCGCAGAGGGCAGGACCGAAGGCACAAATGGCAGAGGTCGACCGAGAGACGCCTATATGGACCAACTGAAGAGGGACATGAGCTGTGGCTCATATATGGAGTTGAAGAGACTAGCTGAGAATAGGGAGGAGTGGAGAAATAAGTCAAAACTCGTTGCAGACCAATCCAATGGATTGTAACTCATTATATATACATTACACATATTTAATAAGATACAATGTATTGAACTACAAAATGTACAAGAAATAGTTGTACAAAATGTACATGGTGCACCTTTCCACTATTAGTTATAACAAATATTCAAAATTTTCGTTACACCTTTGTTGAAAGAGATTCATCATCAATTCCGGATACCGCAGAAGTCTGGGGACTTCCATTTAACCTTAGTAACAATTTTCTGTGTAGCGCCTAGCAAAGAATTGGTTTCCCTATCTTTTTCGTAAATTTTTCAGTGTTCTGTAAAAAGCAGTTATTTTACATCTTAAATTCTGAATGTCTTATACTTGTAATGGCACGGAGAGGACAATATATATGTTTATTACATGCGGTTAGTCTGCTGGCTACCCCACTTGAGGAATACGACGTGCATGTGTAATAGTACTAGTATACTTAATATTATTATTTATTTAATTTTGCATTAATAAATGTCTTGTAAAAGGCGGATGTTCGAAAAAATAAAAACTTTTACATCTATAATTCAGCGATGAGGTTTGCCACCCATTCTGAATGACTTATACTTTTATTGACACGGAGAGGACAATCTATATGTTTATTACATGCGGTTAGTCTGCTGGCTTCCCCACTTGTGGTATACGACGTGAACACCATCATAAAAATAATCGAAGTTTTGTTGCATTCCCCTGAACTAAAAAATCCCCATATAATAAACACGCAAGCTGTCCTCTTCGTACCAATATAAAATCAAAACATTCAGGATGGGTGGCAAACCTTATCGTTGAATTTAAGAAATAAAATGTCTTTATTTTTTCGAACACCTTTACAGGACACTCGAAAACTTACGGAGAAGAGTGGGAGACGAATTCTTTACTGGGTGCTCCACGGGATGAAAATTAACTCATTTAACTAACCCTTTCTTTTTTTCCATACAAAATATTATAATACATAAAAATTTGATTTGATGTTTACTTTCACATAGGTATCATAATTTATTAGTCAAGGAGATTGTGGTGTATTTGGTCATAGAAATGAGAGAACTACTAACGCTACGAGTGTCCAATTTTTGAACTTGGAGTACAATCCGTTTTTTTACATTTTAAAATCTCGCCTCACACACACCCAAATGACGAATTTTTTGACATAAATAGCGAAATCTAATTGAAATTATTTCGAGTACCTATAAGGCATTGTAGGAATAAGGGCGTATGCTGCGTAAATAAAAATAACTTGAATGTAAATTAAATCTAGAATGACAAAATATCATTTCATTATAAAAATGTATCAATAAATTTCTCAGCTTATTAAATTCAACTTTATAATTATTTGTGACGAAGACATTAATTGTATTGTCACAAGTATACAAGGAGCTTTTCAAAGAGAGGCCCAATATAACGATTAACATAGGTGGTGTTTCTTAATGATTAATTCCAAAATGCGTGTTTATTTTATTTAATTGATTTAATATTTGCTAGGAGGCAGTTAGCGACACAATTTTTCTTATTTGATACTATTTTTCATACTTAAATACTATTTTTGAACTTCTTTGGGGACGAAGGGAGGGTGGTTGCTCTATCTTTTGTAGTAAAAAAGCTTGAAGACAGAATAATTATTAACATGAGGGAATTATTTCATTCGCTTTGCCACTTATGTAAATTTGTCGAAAATTAATTTTATCGGTGTGGTAACACCAATAATAACTGATTGTCAAAATATTCCCGCCAATATGACGAAATGATTACCATGTTTGACCTCTTCATTGTGCATTGAAAATTAACGTGTGAGTGAAATCGATATGTGCTGAAAAATAAAATATAATCCACAAATGGAAGATGGAAAAGTTTTCGCCAATAGAGAAAATTGGAGAAGGAACGTACGGGGTAGTGTACAGAGCAAAGTGTAAGCGAACAGGAAAAGAAATAGCATTGAAGAAAATAAAGTTAGAAAAGTAAGTTTAACAGGAAGTAAGTTTTCTAGGGTGGTGTGGCGTGGAGATATCGCTCTTGTCTGTGTGGCACGACGTCCTGGAGGGGGCAAAATGAAAAATGACCTCTTTAGTGATGAAGTTTGCCACCCATCCTGAATGTTTTAATTATTTTGTTGGCATGAATTGTCCATAAAACATAAATTATATATGTTATATGTTTTAAATCTCTTCTGTCCTATGGCACTGAGAATATAATAACATTTTTTAAATTTAAGTAGGCACCAAAAAATTTATGAATATAGCTATTATGATATTTAGAAATAATTACAAAAAGCATACTCAAGCCAGTGTTCAAAAATAAGACTTCAAATCAGCGATGAGATATGTCACCCAATCTAATCTTGTTTTATGAGTCGTGATGGTGTAGTAGTGGTTCAAGATAATATAACCTTTTTGGAGTAAACGGAGACAATAGAGTTTTAGTACCCTGACTTAATGTATGTAAACAAACAAAACGTTTTCATTTGTTGCAGTGAACCTGAAGGAGTGCCATCCACAGCCATCCGAGAGATCTCCCTCCTAAAAGAACTCAATCATCCGGCAGTCGTACAACTTCTAGATGTTGTTTACGCAGACAAAAAACTTTATTTAGTATTTGAGTTTCTTCACATGGACCTTAAGAAATATATGGACCTTAGGAAAACTAGCCTAGAACCAAAATTAGTTCAGGTATTGTAGAAATTCATTTTTTTAAATTCATTTTATTGAACATAACAATTATACAGACATAACAATACATAGACTATTTGATAAAAACTTAATCTAAACATCCTCCTTATAGAGACAAGTCTCGTGTAAAGGGGGGTAAATTATTTATGTAAGCTACATAACATGCTTGTAAAGTTGTCGAAGGGTAACTACATGTGCTTGAGATTTTTTTACAGTATCAGAAAAAATGTATTATGTAGAGATTACATTACTCTAGGCCGCAGGTTTTTTTGAACACCACATTGTAATCCTTGTAATGCTCTTTTTGAAAATTTATTCATCGTTTTTGAAAACGAGTTATATTTTGCAACATCCATTATTAGTAAAATTGTCAAATTTTTGGAAAAGCAAAACAATGCCAATTTATTGCAATATTGTGAAATTTTACAAAAAATTAGGTATGATTAATAGCAATCATTCACAATAATTTTTGAGAGTATTTTCGTGTTAACTAACATGTGAGAAACAAATATAATTTTGTTGAAAAAACTTTGAACGCCCTTACTAAAAAATGGTGTATATTGAGGAAGTGTGGTCTCGCTCCGGTGTACAGATATACTCTAGTTATTTAATTTGTTTGTATTTTATTTTACAGAGCTATCTTTATCAATTATTGGATGGTATAGCATTCTGTCACTCAAACAGAATCCTTCATCGAGATCTAAAGCCGCAGAATCTTCTAGTGGACAACCAAGGAAATATTAAATTGGCCGATTTTGGTTTGGGACGAGCTTTCGGTGTCCCTTTGAGGGTATACACACATGAAGTAGTCACCCTGTGGTACAGGGCTCCGGAAATACTTTTAGGAACAAAATATTATTCAATGGCGATTGATGTTTGGAGTTTAGGATGTATTTTTGCTGAAATGGTAAAAATGTTATTGAAAATATTTTATCCCAGTTTCATATTTAAATGAGTAGTTTATATTTTCATCACAATTTAAAGTTTTTTTTTAATAAAAAATAAAAAAAGGTGAATTAATTCATCCTGTGAAGTGTCTCACTCTTTTTTGTAAGTTTTCGAGTGTCCTGTGAAAGGCGGGTATTAGTAAAATATCATGAATATTAAGACATGTAACATATTTGATTCAGTGATGAAGTATGCTACCTACCAGGGATGTTGCGGATGTCGTTTTTTACACATCCGCGGATGTGAATGCGGATGCGGATTTTTGAAGGCTCACATCCGCGGATGCGGATGTTTCAGATGTTATAGAAAAAAATGTAGGAACTATCTTAGTTGGTAGGCCCCACTGTCAAATATGTGACGAAATTTTTGCTACAATAATATTATGGATTTTTTGGCGAAATTTTTTTTTTCTTTGTTATTTGCAAAAATAAAATAAAACCGGCAAAAATAAAAACGTGTCGGATCTTGTCACCATTATTTTCGTTCCCATTGGTTAATGTCAAGTGCAAACGGCACGCGCCTTTCGCCGGCCCCGCCCCATTTCTGTCTTGTCGCAAATTGTCTTACATCCGCATCCGCATGAACATCCGCATCCGCATGAACATCCGCATCGATTATTGCGGATGCGGATGCAGATGTCCAAATACATGCGGAAGCTCCGCATTTGCGGATGCGGATGCGAATATTCGCAACATCCCTGCTACCTACCCTGAATGTCTTTACTTTATTGTATACGAAGAGGACAATTTGTATGTTTATTACATGCAGTTAGTCTACTAACTACCCCACTTTGGGAAATGCCGTGATGGTATGAATCAATTTAGGTTTGATGAAATAAATCGATAAATTTGTATTTTTATCGAACAGATAAATCGTCCTTTTTCAGCCAACAATAACTAGAAAATCTAATACTCTGAGATGAGGACCAAAACCACAAACATATATGTGCTTTTAATATTAAAACAAATTAATTACTAGAATTTTAAAAAAGAAATAGTTATTTCACTGAATTGACGTGTTTGGAACAGTTTTGTGACAGTTCACTTTAATGGATAATTCAAAAATATAAACTATATTTGCTTTCACTAATTTAAACACACCGATGATGAGTGCCGTACTGAAAGACTTAGTTGGAAGACATCGGGTTAGTTGGAAGATATCGCATTTTAGCGATAAACTCGCCCCCTGTACATTTAATTGTATAATATAATTTTTTATGACACTATTTTACTATGTAATATTGTAACCAATGTAAAGTGAAGAATAAATTAAATAAATAAGACTTCTTGAGTCTTTGTGTTATTTTTTGTCAGAGTAAACATTGTTTTTTATTTTGTTTGGGTAATTTATGTTCATTTTAATTTTCAGTTAACGAAACAAACTCTTTTCCCTGGTGACAGTGAAATAGATCAACTATTTAGGATTTTCCGTATTATGGGTACTCCGAATGATGACAGATGGCCAGGAGTCACAAGTCTCCCGGAGTATAAATCATTGTTCCCCAAATGGAGGGGTGTAGGGTCCAATAACATTGTTCCAGAAATGGATCCTGACGGACAAGATTTATTTATGGTGAGCTTAACAATTGTTTGTGAGATATATCAGTGCTCCGCAACCTTTTCTCATCTACGGCACACCAATTCTTCTTAAGATTCCATGGAGCACACCAAAATTCTTCCTAGAATTCCGCCGCACACCAAAATTCATTCATTCTTCTATGTTTATGACTAATTTGGTGCGGCCATAGTATGTACAAAACACACAATGCAGTTTTCAACAGTTGGCACCAGGCGTTGGGGGACCATTGAAAAATTATTTAGTCATAATAATTATTTTGTACAATATTTCAAAAAATAATTTGTCATTGTGTATTTTATAATGAAAAATTGTACAATTTAAATACATTGTATTGATCGCGCACACCTGTGTTCGGTTCACGGCACATCAGTGTGCCATGGCATACTGGTTGCGAAGCACTGAGATATATCACCATAGGTGTAATTCAATTATAAGATATGAATCACTTGCAGGAGGAGAAAGAGACAGAAAGAAATAATTAGGTGTTAGACCCTTATGAATCGGCTTAAGCTGGGTTAAACTATTTATGTCATGGGAACATTCACCATCGCACCTATTTCTTCTATGTTTTTCTCATATAAATCCTTTCAGAATGAGAGACTGGACTCGTAGTTGCATAGCATCTTCATCCAGCCAACCGCACAATATCTCTTAACATTGTTTTAAATGAGTTAACACCATTTTTTATACATAATGATGTACCTTTTTTTTACATAATGAGTTCGTCAGTAGCCTGGGAGTCTCGGCCTTATGGACAAGGGGTCCGTTGTTCAAGACCAGGTGCCGGCAAACTCCCCTTTCACAATACAAGCTTTTAGAAGCTTACTGTGAAAGGTGTATAAGGTTGTATTTGGGTTTGTAACAAAACCCAGTTATAATCTTTAAAAATAGAATAAAATTAGTGGTGGAAAGAAACATTGCATTAAAAAAATATTTTCATTGTGCATTTATGTATTGAGTTTTAAGAAAATGTTCCTCCATTATATTATTCTCTATAAGTGCACTAATACAATAAATACTACTTTTTTTTATAGAAATTGATGACCTACGACATACTAATACAACATATACAATTTTTTTTATAGAAATTGATGACCTATGATCCGAGTAAACGTATTTCAGCGAGGGAAGCTCTATCTCACAAATATTTCATTGGAGTGACAAGGGTAAAACCAGAAATAAAATAAGTAGAAATAATTTATATTTCGCGGTAATAAAAATACATAGTAAATAATATTTTTATCATAGGGTAACTGCACTATGTCGAGAAATAACAATTGTATGGTTTGGTGTGGAGGCTGGACAAATCCATTTATAATAAAATGTCAGTAATACCCAAAAACAAATTATATTTTGACTTATATCCTCACTAACATTGAGTTTCTCTGTTATTTTACGCAAAAAATTAATAGGGTTTGACTATTTTTTTACTTAAAGAAATAATATTTTAGGTTTTGTCCACTTTCAAAGCCAAACCATTCAATTTTCATTCAGTAAAACAATTACATTTACAAAGTTCATTATAATAAAACAATATATTTACTAATTCTACTGGATAGTGGAATCTCTCCACATTTTAAATCCCCTCAAGATCTTAGACTTCACAACATGTCTGGGACTTGAGGGTTTGCTTTAACTGGCAAAACCAGGAAAGCTGAGTAGGAGGAGTACAATAGATCATAAGATCGCAACTTGTTGAAGTTGCTGTGCATGCTATACTCGAACAATAAAATAAATAAATAAAATTCCACTGGTGACTTAATTTATTTGCGTTCTTACTTTCGAAATATTTCCGCTTTTATCGTGAGTCAAATCGTCATGTCCATAATGTAAGGTCGGATCTGTAAAATTGTCATTTTATAGAAGAGCCAAATAAAGGGGATGATTAATTTATTATTTCTAATAACACAATCCTAAACTTTTCTCTTTTATTTTATTTATTTATTTTATTCTTCTTGCACATCATCATTCATCTAACAAAATAAAATATAGCAATATACACAAGAAAAAATGTGATGATGTGCAGTGGTGAGATTATCACTATATAGTGATTTCTTCCATCTAACCACGTCTTTTCTACATTATAAGATTGAATGCCATTTTTACATGAGGAACCAAGTGCTAAAATTATGTAATTTGGAACTAGTGTTTCTTTCTACAATAGATTTTGATTCCGAGAGACGTCTTTCGACTTATCAGGTCATTATCGGTAATGATAATGACCTGATAAGTGGAAAGACGTCTCTCTCGGATGCCTTTTAAACATATTGAAGTTGGCATTTAGAGCCATCTTCAATTATTTTTTATACATGTATCAGCTGTAATTTAAATGAAAAATTGTTTATATAATTTGTGAATTTCTATTAAGAATTTACGTAATTTTCTTAAAAAATATTTAAACTCAATAATCACATTTTACCTTGTAACTTTGAAAAAAGACTGAATTATGTAGAATGAAATGACTTTATTATGAAAAAAGTAATTTATGTATTACAAAACCTTATAACTAAATATGTAATAGAATGATTTTTGTAAACTCTGTAGATCTAACATTTCATTTTAGGTGTAACGTAATGTTGAGTGAAGCTGTGTTGTAAAAGTAATGTATGTATTACAAAACCTTATAACTAAATATGTAATAGAATGATTTTTGTAAACTCTGTAGATCTAACATTTCATTATAGGTGTAACGTAATGTTGAGTGAAGCTGTGTTGTAAAAGTAATGTATGTATTACAAAACCTTATAACTAAATATGTAATAGAATGATTTTTGTAAACTCTGTAGATCTAACATTTCATTTTAGGTGTAACGTAATGTTGAGTGAAGCTGTGTTGTAAAAGTAATGTATGTATTACAAAACCTTATAACTAAATATGTAATAGAATGATTTTTGTAAACTCTGTAGATCTAACATTTCATTTTAGGTGTAACGTAATGTTGAGTGAAGCTGTGTTGTAAAAGTAATGTATGTATTACAAAACCTTATAACTAAATATGTAATAGAATGATTTTTGTAAACTCTGTAGATCTAACATTTCATTTTAGGTGTAACGTAATGTTGAGTGAAGCTGTGTTGTAAAAGTGAATGAGAAATAGAGAAACAATCAAAACAAATGCTTTAACAGTAATTAAGCATTCATTTGTTATATTATAACTTGGTTGATACACTCTATCTTTCAATGTTTTACCACTTTCTTCTTCTTCTTCCAAGTCGGTCCCTCAATGCTGAGGATCGTGACCACCATGACCCCAACCAAGCGATAAGCTCTTCCACCACACCCTGTCCTCCGTCTGCCACACCTCACACACTGTAACCCCTGCAGCATCTCTCACATGATCCGTCCATTTTGTTGGTATTTGGCCCCTGCTTCTTCTTCCTTCTGCTCCACCAGACAAAATATTTTTTTCCAGATTGTCTGGCTCACGTATTATATGTCCGAAAAAGATATTAAGCTTTCAATAAGTCTTTGACATATTACAGTCGAGTCTTTTAATAAGTATTGTTGTTTGTATTCAACAATAATTTTTATTCTATCATACCACACCAGATTGTCTACATTCAAATATATTTATTCAGTAAAAAATATACACTTAAAACAATAAACAATCAATACAAAATAATAATAAAAACATATATCTTTCTTTTATTTGTTCCTTCAAAATTGAGCAGAGCTCGTGCTTTGAAGGATAAAGGGTTATTCTTATATCTTAAATTCAGCAACAAAACATACAACTATAAAATATCCAACCAAAAATCAATAACAATAGAGTTATATGTAAAAAAAATTAACAAAACGATAATACACGCAGTTATTTTCATCTAAATACCTTTTTCAGATTATACTTAAAATTTGAAAGCTTATCTGCTGTTTTAAACTTATATTCTCCCTTCAAATTGTTATACAATCCAACCCCAAGATAAGTATAGTGGTGCTGTCCGGAAGTAGTTTTTTTTGCAGGAACTTTTATTCGTCTTCCTGACCTCGAACATTCACTAATACTATTTGTTGGATGAATTGCGCGTACAAAATACTCCTTACACACCTGGCATACTGCTTTTCTTTTGTATATGCTTTCTATTTACGCCAATTTTCCCAAAAATTAACATGATCTAATATCCCTCCAAAATAAAGATATATCTATGTATGTCATCGCTCGGCGGCGTATAATACATATCTATGTATGTCATCGCTCGGCGGCGTATAATACCGCAAATTCGACAATTTAAGTGAAACAGTTTTTTTTAAGATATTGGTACAGAAGAACGTAATATAAACAGTTTGTGTTGATTATTGTAAAAAGGTGCTCTTCTAATATATGGACCATCAATATATCCTGAATACTTTCATAAATGCTTCTACAACGAGCAATTTGAGGGAGATGTGAACATATTTTTTTGAACCATCTTGTTTAAGACTGAAATTATGTTAATCGCAATAATTTATTTATTTTATATATTTAGAATCATATACGGCGTGAGCCTTTTACATGTTAAACAAAAAGTATGACAGACAACAACAACAAAAAACAATCATACACAATCACATACATTGCATATCCACAAGTCAAGATCAAAATAAAAACAAATGAATTGGTCCCATTAGGAATTTTTCTTTTGAATTACCAATTTATATCATAAATTGTGTATGGTATTTTATCGGTATTGATTTTGTAACACTCCATATTTATTAGTTCCAAATAAATATTTGATTTTGAGTTTACAAATTAACATATCGCTGGTCCTGTTCCACACATCAACAAGTCGAAAATTTTGATTTAATTAGTAATTCATAAAATCAACCCCACTCTATCAATTACACAAACAAATAATTATTAAAAAAATAAGGCTCCCCGTTATATAATATTAAATATTAATTTAATGAAAAAAAATAATGTCCCTACCAATTCCACAAATAAATATTTCAAATTATTAAACGGAAAAAAGACAACATAACACCTCTTAACAGTGCGATTATTGTAGGTATATTTCACTTTTTGTTGTGCTTTTAAAGCATAATATAAATATACTATAATTACAAAAATGCCAATTTCTCGAATATAACAAACCGAGTTCGTCGGTAGCCTGGAGGTAGAGTCTCGGCCTCGTGAACAAGGGGTCCGTGGTGCCGGCAAACTCCCCTTTCACGACACAAGCTTTTAGCTTACTGTGAAAGGTTTATAAGGTTGTATTTGGGTTCATTACAAAACCCAGATATATCTTTTTTTAAATAAAATAAAAAAAAAATATTTTGACTTGATGATGATGTGTGGAACTGCACCGTCAATATGATTTCGACATGCGATCTTGTTTTCGAAGCAAACCTTCTTTGAGTGATGTAGCTCCATGAGTTTTTCGGTAGCCTGGAGGTAGAGTCTCGGCCTTCAGAACAAGGGGTCCGTGGTTCGATACCAGGTGCAGGCAAACTCCCCTTTCACGGCACAAGCTTTTAGCTTAGTGTGAAAGGTGTATAAGGTTGTATTTGGGTTTATAACAAAACCCAGATATCTTTTTAAAATAAAAATGTATAATGTATATTCTTATGATTTATATAATAATTAGATATTTTTATTATTATATACAGTTTGAGGTAGTCTGATGTATAATCAATTGATAACACAGTCTTGTGATAGTGATTTAAACAGTCAATATAGAATAATCATTATGTACATAGCACTGTTTTTTTTATTATTAATATTTTAGCTATGGTAAAAAAAATTTAAAGCTTGACATTTTTTCGAGTGAGAGTCCTCTCCTGATTTCAACTTCAAGTTGAGAATTGTCTAATTAAAAACAGTTGTAAAACTTAAACAATTTATGATCTTAGGCTTTCACGGCCGGCGTCACTAATAGAAAACTTTTCTTCCTGGCCGAGTGGCCGTGGTCTCCAGGGCAATTTAATATGTCCCATTATTTTCACTTATATTGTACAAAAATAATTCATTGACCACAGCAACTCACCCCGGAAGAAAACTTTTCTACTTAAACAGTTTGTAAAAACAACAGCATTAATAAATAAAATCTGTTCTGTGAAATCATCAAAAAAGGATATTGGCTTGTGCTATATTAAAGGCATTTCAATGAAAATTAGCCCGGGGAGAAATAGGACTATTTCTTTCAATCCGTTTCTGCATCCTCCAAAAAAACGAGCCTGTGTGTTCCAGCTTCTATCCTCAATTATTCATAATTCTTTTCTGTGTTTTAAGGCTATGGACTCATTACCAAATGATCCAGGATAAATGATTGTAATTATAATATTTTTTTCACAACCTGTTTATATTATTAATAAATAATATATTTTTTATTAAATATTTTTTTTATTTCAAATATAACACTATAAGGATACACATCAAAACAAAAAGTCTACATCTGGAGGAGATAAGATCTTTATTTATTTATTCATTCTATTCTGTACATTTGATCACAATATGTATGTACAATTTTATAGAGAAATGCATTCAAATCAAATACATAGAATCAATATGCAGAGGACGAGTTCATCGCAAAGGCGCAATCTCTTCCAAATAACTGAACTTTCTTGATGAATGTCTCAACGCACATTCTCATTACCTTATCAATATAATGATTCAAAGTGATCAAACATAAAGTACTAAAACAGCAGTCGGTGAACTTTTTTAACCACTACCTCAAAATATTTTTGCGTAAGTTGATATTATTGCCTCATTTTGAAGAGACAATCAAAATTTGTTACTAAAATGATAATTTGTGAAAATTCTAACATGTTTTTCCAAGAAGAAATTAAAAAGAAGGAAGACAAGAAAGAAAAAAAATCTGGAAAAATCTCTCTAGACTTAAGCAAGCCAAAGAACTACTAGGAGGATATAACTTCAAAACAAGTCTCAAAGCAATAACGGGCTTCCTGACGGGTCACTGCAGACTCAAGAAACACTTACGCAAACTGGGATTTTAAGATGGCATCTGTAGATTTTGTGAAAAAAAGCTTGAGACTCCTCGGCATCTTTCGGCGGACTGCTATGCCATGGAATTCGCAAGAATCAAAGCCCTAGGCAGACATTGGGTAATAGTGGAATTTCTCTTCACCTTGGATCCCCTCAGGATCCTAGACTTCGTAAGATTTTTGGGACTTGAGGGTTCGCTTTGACTGGCAACACCAGGAAAGCTGAGTAGCGGTAGTACAACCGATTTTATAGGTCGCAGTGCATGCGCAGCCTCAAAATTAAAAATAACACGTTTATAAAACAGCAAATTAGAAAAATTTCTCAATAACCTCCAAAAATTTACCCCATTTTCTATTTGGGGAAATTAACCGCGGTTCCCTGACCGCTGAACTAGAAGAATAAAGCAAATTAGATAAAAAAAATTACAATCATATACAAATTGTTAAGGCACACCATTTACTGCATTAAAATATAGGGTAAGGTTGCTTTAGTCGTACCACGGACTAAATCGTACCTCGGCATTATCTTATCTGATAGTTGTAAATTGCACCATCTAGTATCGTCAATCTGAACTATATAGTTGAGTGAGCAAATGTAAACAAGTGGGCGGCCGGCCGGCTTCGTGAAGCAAAAATACTGAAAAATTACGTTTTTGGTACAGTTTTCATTAATTTTTTTGACTCATTTGTAAGTTTTTTATGGCAGGGATGTGATACTTACATATTTTCTTTGTTAACGTCTATTTGTAAGACTTATCTGGCAATAGTTTACGCATATTCAAACGGAAGAACAATTTGAGGTACGTCAGTGGTTTTAGTTTTAAACATAGAAGACCCCGACGCGTAAGTCGTACCTGTGCAAAAATCCTTACTCGTACCGTTACGACTTAGGTACTAAGACAATTGTTTATTTTATGTATTTATTCTATTCTTTACTGTACATTGGTTAGGTACAATATTGCAAAATAAAACAGTGTAATATACTTACTTTTCGTATGGCTCGGTGTTGATGAATCTTAACCCATGTGGGCTGCGTCGTGTCCTCTACAGTCTTGGCTCCAGTGTCGAGAGCCAGCTCACCGCCTCTGGTCCCGCTTCGTGGATGTCCCGCAGATCCCCGCTAAATTTTTTGAGATGGCAGTCCTGCACTATGTGTCTCACACTCTGCACATCTCCACATTCACAATCAGGGGAATCTCTTTTTCCCCACCTCCAGAGCAAGTAGTTACAGCATCCATGTTCTGTCCTCACTCTATTTTGCTGTACCCAAACCCTTCTCGGCAGATCAAAACCAGGTACTTGGATTGTGGGGTCCACTACCAGGTGTTTATTTGTAGTGTCCCCTGTGGTCCATCTTTCCTTCCATTGTTTTTTAATGTCAAGTTCCCCAGAATTGACGGTCCATATAGGTTTTCGAGATTTGAGCCTTTTATGAGGTGGGTGAAATATGTCTTCGTAGGCTGGTAGTTGGCTTTTTTCCCTGATTTTATTCATTTCTCGTAATGTGGCATGGGACCTGCGTAGGTCAGGCGGTGCGATATTAGACAACACCGGTAACCATTGAGATGGAGTTGACCTTATGGTGCCTGTTATGGTCCGCATTGTCTTGTTTAACTCGACGTCGACCTTACCGCAGTGAGCACTTCTTTCCCATACTGGGCAACAGTATTCTGCCGAGCTGTACACCAGGGCCATTGCTGATGTTCGGAGTGTCGTTGCCCTGCTGCCCCATGAGGTTCCTGCCAGTTTATTAATAATGTTATTTCTGGCCTTCAGCTTATTTTTAACCCCTTCGAGATGCGCTTTGTATGACAAGGTTCTGTCGATCTTCACTCCGAGGTATCTTGGGTTTTTCTCATTTGGAATCTTCTCGCCGCACATATACAGATTGAGCTCCCTTTCCGACTCTCTATTATTCAAGTGCAATGCCAGCGCTGCGGTCTTTTTTGGATTTGGCTGCAGATGCCAACTCTCTAAGTGTTTGGGCCAATTCTAAATTGTGGTTGATTTCGGGTTGTTCCTATGTGGAGGTGGGGGGGTTTGTGTGAAATGTTTCATTTATCAAAAAATGTCACAATTCTTCCCATCCTTGCAACAATCATAATATATTGTGTTCCTATCATTCTTTCCTTCTCACCAGTATTCATTGTGAATCCATACCTATCGCATCGCTTAAAATTATACCGCATCAATATAATTTCACCGCTTTTTAAAATATAAAAATACAAACCGCACATCAAGTTTATTATTAAGTTATATATTCAAAGAAGTGTTTTTTGTGTGAGAGGCAAGGCGATTCCAGGTTCCAGAATCCTCATCCAAAAGGGTAAGTGGAACATTCTTGCTTTTCTTCTCATCTTCACCTTTGAACAACGCACCCGCATCACCAAATTTTGGTCCTAACTCGAGCCTGATATTGAACCAGTTTAAATAACATAAAATTCGCTCAAACTTAATTTAAAGTTCAAAAAAAAAAAGATTAATTTGAAATATCGAGTACCTAATATTGTTGCAGATTGTATGCTCTGTAAGTATTTTTAAATAATACTTTTCGTACCAAATATTTCTCTTTATAAGTACATATTATTATAATATAATTACTTTCTTCGCAAAATAGGCAGTTAATAGTTTAATTTGTGTTTCTTAAACATAATATATTGTTTTTTATTCAACTGTATTACAACAATATAAAATAATTATTATTGCGATAATATCATTGATACCTAATGGGTGGGTTCATTTTTAAAATAATATATCTGAATTAATTGAATAGTATAATAGATAGATTTACAGATAGATATTTGTAATTAATTGTAGGTATATTTGATTTGTCACGTATTTGAAAAATAAAAGATATATTTTTTGATTGTATTGTTAACCTGTAGATACTTATATCGTACAAGCAATTTTTTTCAATACCTACTCACATATTAAATAACTTCATATTACTTACCTAATTTATTACAAATAGGTACATATCTTATTCATTTATATTATATTGTTACTGTTTGATTGAACCCATTTAAATATGTCTGAAAGTAGGATAACTCTTTTAGAAGCAAAGAAAAATGCCATATTTGCTAGAATAAATAATTTATATGAGTTATCTAAGAAAGAATTTAAAAGAGACAGTCGTTCTCAAGAAGACTTTGTAGGACAAACTGAATCGTTAAATGATATAAGACAACAGTTTGAAAAAGTGATTGAAGAGTTATTTTCATTGTATATTAAAACGCAACCAAAATTTGAACCTGATTTTCAAATATTGAATACTTTTGAAGATTTAATTTCGCATATTAAATATAAAAGATCGCAATTAATGGCAAATAATATTAATATAACTTCTTCTATACCTAATCAGTCGAAAAATTCTATAAAACTACCCGCTATCGAAATACCTCGATTTGACGGCCAATACGAAAATTGGTCAGTATTCTACGAATCTTTTAAAACCAATATTCATTTAAATGAAAATTTAAACGATTCTCAACGCATACAATATTTGATTGGTAAATTATCGCATTCCGCTTTAAATATAATTTCTGGAATAATACCTACTGGTGAAAATTACACCGATATATGGAACAGTTTAGTGAACAGATATCAAGATAAAAGGAATTTAGGATCTCATTATATAAATAATATTTTTGATATCAAACCTACGCTTCATACCGCATCCAGCTTAAATAATTTTAGCGAAAAATTATCTGCTTCCATTGCAGCTTTAAAACAGTTAAGTATACCCGATTTGTTTGATTTTGTAATTTTTTGTAGTATGTCAAGAAAATTGGATGCGCAAACTATTCATGAGTTTGAAATGTCTGTAAGAGGCAAAGATATTCCATCATTAAAGGAATTGATTGAATTTGTGCGGGAAAAAGCAAAAATTCTAGAACGAACGTTTAATGATAGTAAAGTTATATCGCGTATGGAGAGTAACAATAAATTGCACAATTTTATGAATAAACCGCGAAATATTTCAAAGTCATTTATGACTAATATTAACGCATCAAATGAAAAATGTCATTTATGTAACGCAACGCATTTGCATTATTATCAATGTAGTGAATTTATGGAACTCAATCCCAGGGAAAAATTCAATTTGATAAAATCCTCAAATGGTTGTATAAATTGCTTAAGTAGTACGCACAAAAGTAACGCTTGTAAGTCAAAAAATTCATGTAAGCGATGTCAAAAGCATCATCATTCTTTGTTACATTTTGAGAATGATAAATCTATTACGAATTGCATTATTTCTGATGAAAGTAATTCAAAACCTAGTACTTCAAATTTACCTACACAATCAACGTCTTTATGTGCTCGTAACAATAAAACATCTCACTCAAAAATAATTTTATCAACCGCACAAATTTATGCTTATTGTAATGGAACTGATAAAAAATTAATTAGATGTTTGATCGATAACGCTTCGCAAAATAATTTAATTAATATTGATTGTTGTAAAAAATTAAATTTATCGATAACTCCTTTGAGTAATTCTGTCATAAGAGGTGTAGGAATAAGTTCACGTCCCGTGCATGGTTACACGACATTAAAGATTGAGTCTCGCATTTCAGGAGACAAATATAATATCCAATGTTTAGTATTAGATTGCATTACAGAGGATCTGCCTGTGCAATATATTAACACAGAAATTTTCCCAGGTCTGGAAACAATTTCGTTAGCAGACGTCGCTTGGAATGTGCCTGGTGAAATAGAAGTTGTTTTGGGAGCTCAATTGTTTCCCTACATTTTAATGGGTGGACGAATTGAAGTTCCAAATTTATCTCCATTAATTGAAACCACATTTGGATATATAATTATGGGTAATGTGCCCATCGAAAACGCATCGCATAACATAAAGAATTACAACATTAGTTTAAACGCAATATCGAAAATTGATCAAAATAATTTTGACTCAATAACATTTTGTACGCTATCTAACAATGAGTTAGAAAAATCTCTACACAAGTTTTGGGAGCTTGAAGAAATACCAAATAAAAGATATTTCAGTCCTGAAGAGACCGCATGCGAAAACATATACCGTTCTACAGTTTCTCGCAGTGTAAATGGTCAATATGTAGTTTCGCTTCCTTTTTGTAAGAACCCGTCTGAATTGGGAAATTCTCGCGCATCCGCTCAACGCAGATTATTAATTCTTGAACGCAAATTCAAAAATAATGAGACGCTTCGTAACAGCTATAATGATGTTATAAATGATTATATAAAGAATGATTATTTGTATGAAGTCCCTATGCAAAATGAGTCAGATGAAGGTTATTTTATTCCGCATCAAGCTGTCATTCGACAAGATAAGACAACTTCGAAAGTAAGAATTGTTTTGGACGCAAGTTCGAAAACTCATTCGGGTGTGTCGCTCAATGATATTCTTCACGTGGGACCTAATTTGCAAACTGATTTGTTTTTGCTTTTGCTTAATTTTCGTTTGTTTGCTGTGGCAATAACGGCCGACATTAAGCAAATGTACTTAAGAATAGGAATGTTTGATGAACATCAGAAATATCTAAAGATATTATATAGATTTAATGCCGATGAAAAGATTCGTACATTCGCATTTAAATGTGTTCCCTTTGGCTTAAAGTCAAGCCCATATTTGGCTATGCGCACGTTGCATGAACTCGCTTCTGATGAAGGCCAAGCCTTCCCAAGAGCAGCTGAAGTGGCCACATCCAATTTTTATATGGATGATTTGGTTAAGTCGGTCCCTGAAAGTCCGAATAATCAAGACGCTATAAATTTGGCCCAGGAATTGGTATCATTTTTTAAGGCAGGAGGGTTTGATTTGGTGAAGTTTTCATGTAATAAAAAAGAAATTCTCTCTAATTTACCACCACTCAATTGTGCCTCGGTAACACTTTCTGACGATACAAACTTGAAAATATTGGGTTTGGAATGGTTTCCTGAAACAGATGTTTTTTCTTTTAAAACTTCTCCTTGTAGTGAACAATGCACAAAACGAACTATCCTCTCTGTCGTAGCAAGGCTTTTTGATGTTTTAGGGTTAGTCTCTCCAGTAATTTTATCTACCAAATTATTAATTAAATCACTATGGATTGCTAACATTGGCTGGGATGAATTGCCTCCCGAACAAATAATAAACGATTATCAAAAACTTGTAAATGAATTACCTCTGTTATCAAATTTAAAAATTCCTAGATATTTAAATGTAAAACACGGATGCACTGTAACTATAGTCGGCTTTTGTGATGCCAGTTTAAAGGCATATGGCTGTGCAGTGTATTTACACGTTGTTGATTCTCAAGGAAATACATCAGTTAACTTAGTATGCTCCAAATCTAAAGTTGCTCCAATGAAGATTGTTTCGTTGGCTCGCTTAGAGTTGTGTTCGGCAGTATTACTCGCAAAGTTAATTCGAACGGTATATAATGCCTTCAACCCGCTTTACACAATCAATAATATATACGCTTTTTCGGATTCCACTATAGCTCTTTCGTGGATCCATTCGTCACCGCATCGCTGGTCCACTTTTGTTGCAAACAGAGTGGCCAATCTTCAAGACAATCTTGAGTCTAAATATTTTTATCATGTTGCAGGAGTTGAAAATCCTAGTGACTGCTTATCGCGCGGCTTATCTCCTTCTCAATTATTAAAACACAAACTTTGGTGGAATGGTCCTGAATGGCTTGTTAACCAACCAAAGTTTTGGCCAATTAAGCCATTTGTACCTTCAACAATTGCTGATATACCTGAAATGAATTCGAAATCCTTTACAGCCATTGTAAAGGAACCTTCATTTCTGGAAACGCTGGTCCTTCGAGTTTCTTCTTGGAAAAAATTACTTCGCATATTGGTATATATATTACGATTTATACATAAATTACCTAAATCAGAATTTGTTGAGGTCGAACATTTGAATTTAGCCGAAAGATATATAATACACATTGTACAATTATCTCACTTTTCAAAAGAATATTGCGATCTTTTGAAAGGAAAAGTCCTCTCTAATCCATATAGAAAACTTAATTTATTTTTGGATTCAGCTGGAATAATTCGAGTTGGTGGCAGATTGTCTAACGCAGATATATCTTTTGAGGCGAAACATCCTGCACTTTTGCCAAAGTCAGACTATATTGTTGATTTGTTGATAGATTATTATCATGAAATGAACTGTCACACTGGTGCAAATTTATTGAACTCGATAATAAAACAGAGATATTGGATTATTTCTGCGAGAAATGTCATTAGAAAGAGAGTTAGATTGTGTAACTCTTGTTTTAGAACAAAACCGAAGAATCCAAATCCAAAAATGGCGGACCTTCCTTCGTTTCGAGTACGCGAAGCCTCAAAGGCCTTTGTCCACACAGGTGTGGATTATGCAGGTCCAATAAGTATTACGTTAACACGAAGACGTGGCCAAAGGTCCCAAAAGGCATATTTATGTCTTTTTACATGTTTAACTACCAGAGCAGTTCACATTGAACTAGCTTCTGATTTGTCTTCAGACACATTTTTAGCCGCATTCAAACGCTTCTTATCCCGACGGGGACCTGTTTCTCATTTGTATTCCGACAATGGAACTAATTTTATTGGCGCTAAAGCGCAACTCAATGAAATATACAATCTTATCGCTTCATCTAATTTTCAAGAAACTTTACGAGAAGAATTGCTTAATCGAAAGATTGTATGGAAATTAATACCGCCTCACACTTCGGTGGTTGTTGGGAATCACAAATAAAATGTTTCAAAACTCATTTGTATAGAGTGATTGGAAATCAATTACTCACATACGAAGAACTTTTAACTGTGCTTGTACAAATTGAAACGATATTAAATTCTAGACCGCTGTGCTTAATGTCTGAGGAACCTTCTATTGAGGTTTTAACACCTGCACATTTTTTGATGACTACGCCGCTTCAATATCTTCCAGCTCCAGACTTATCTTCTGAACGTGTTGATTTATTATCACGTAAACATCTTTTAGATAACTTAGTCCAGTCTTACTGGAAGAAATGGAGATTGGAATATTTGCATACTTTGCAGGCCAGACAGAAATGGGCTACTGATACTAATCCAGTAAAGGTTGGTACCATCGTTTTAGTGGATCAGGGTGACGTGCCTCCGTTGCGCTGGCCTTTAGGGAAGATAGAAGAGGTTTACCCTGGACCTGATGGTGTGGTCCGTATTGCATTGGTTAAAACGAAAACTGGAATAATTAAACGTCCAGTCGTCAAATTATGCCCAATACCAACTCAATAATACAACTTATTTCTATAAATATGAACTCATTTATTTAGTATTGAGTTAGTTTACTTATAGGTTAATTTAATTTTAAGTTATTGTTTAATTTATAACCGCCTAAAAGAGAAATATTTGGTGCAATTTTTTAAATGTTTTTCCGCGTGCCAATTAGTTTCTTTTCTATGTAACTTGTTTATTGATAAATATATTTAAATCATACGCATTTGTAATCTGTTTTGAAAGCTTTACGAGCTTTCAAGGCGGGGAGAATGTTTGGGCCAATTCTAAATTGTGGTTGATTTCGGGTTGTTCCTATGTGGAGGTGGGGGGGTTTGTGTGAAATGTTTCATTTATCAAAAAATGTCACAATTCTTCCCATTCTTGCAACAATCATAATATATTGTGTTCCTATCATTCTTTCCTTCTCACCAGTATTCATTGTGAATCCATACCTATCGCATCGCTTAAAATTATACCGCATCAATATAATTTCACCGCTTTTTAAAATATAAAAATACAAACCGCACATCAAGTTTATTATTAAGTTATATATTCAAAGAAGTGTTTTTTGTGTGAGAGGCAAGGCGATTCCAGGTTCCAGAATCCTCATCCAAAAGGGTAAGTGGAACATTCTTGCTTTTCTTCTCATCTTCACCTTTGAACAACGCACCCGCATCACCACTAAGTATTTCTGGAAATTCTCTAAGTCTGCGTTCAAAGTCAATTCCAGTTCCTCAAAGGTCTTCGCTTGAGCCACCAGCGCCACGTCATCTGCATATATAAATTTTCTTGACATTGTGTGTGGTACATCTGCTGTGTATAGATTGAACAAAATGGGTGACAGAACTGATCCTTGTGGGAGGCCATTTTGTATTAACTTTGTGTCACTTACGGTCCCATCCAGGTATACCTTGATTCTCCTATTTGATAGCATATTTTCTAGTAGTTTGATAGTTTTTCTACATTTGAGTATTTTAGTTATTTTGAGAATCAAACCCCTTCTCCAAACCGTGTCATATGCTGCCGTAAGATCCAAAAGAACCAGGCCAGATTTTTCACCTCTTTGAAAGCCATTTTCCACATGTGTTGTAAGTGAAATCACCTGCTCGCAAGTACTGCGTCCTTCTCGGAATCCCGCTTGCTCTACCGGTAAGAATTTTTCTATTTCCGGGGTGTACCTGGTAGCCAATACTCTTTCAAAAAGCTTGTATACAACCGACAAAAGTGAAATTGGTCTATAACTCTTCGGGTCTTCAGCTGGTTTACCTGGTTTCAGGATAGCGATAACTTTGGCATCCTTCCAAGTTTTTGGTATTTTTCCTGTATCTATAACCAGTGAGAAGAATCTAGCAATCCATTCCAATGCTCTGTCACCCAAGTGGATCAGAAAATCTGGAAGGATATTATCACTTCCCGCCGCCTTGCCTTTTTTCATGAGTTTGATTCCTGACTTTACCTCATCGATGGTCACTTTATTCGCCCACGGGGTATGCGAAGGGCACTTCATGATTTCATCTTTTATCTGGTTGCGTGTAGAGAGTTTATGTTTTGTGTTAGGCTTGATGTTACTTGTTTTGAATATGTTCTTCGCCACTTGATTCACATTAACAGCTCTCTCTCTCTTAGTTTGTGGTGCTGACCCCAGTTTACGAAGCACAGTCCAGCTCTTTCGGCTAGAATGAGTGAAATCCATCTGTTCAACGGTTTCGGCCCATCTCTTATGTCTCTCATCATTCAGGAGATCTATTAGGTCATTAGCCGATTTTTCCGCTCCAGTGCTCTTGTAATCTGCAAAAGCCTCTTCGCACTCCTTATTCCATCCCGGGATATAATTCTTACGAAATCCTCTAGGTATCGTTTTTCTTGCAGCATTCATTATCAGATTTTCAAATCTCGAATAGTTACTTAATTCAGGCTTTATTCTGTTCACTATACTCTCTATGTATGCACTATATCCCTCCCAATTTGCTTTTCTCAAGTTCCATCTATAAAGCTTTGGTTGGTTGATTACGGGGATTTGCAGGCCTATCGTAACTATAACAGGTGAGTGTCTACTTCTAGGAAATCGCTTAAGTATTTCCTTGCTTGCCATCATAGGGTTTCCCGTCCCGGTGGTCGTGACAAAACATAGATCTGGAGATGTTACGGTATCCCATCGTGCAGACAAGAAAGTTCCTCCCTGCTTCGAATCATATAGGAGATGCATGTTATTCAGCTGAGCCCATTCTGCCAACATTTCTCCATCCCTATCATCAGAAGTATAACCCCATTGTGTGTTTCTAGAATTAAAGTCACCTATAATCACTGTTGGGTGTGCGTAACTGGGTAGAACTTCAACTGTCCATCCCCGTGAAGGCGGTTTGTAGACATTTACCACAGTAAGGTCACGTACCTTAATACTTATGTGGTAATCACTCTCGTCCGTCATGAAGGGCTCATTCTCAAGCTCTGCCCTAACATATGTGGCCATTCCATGTTTATTATGTCCCTTGCTAGCAATGATTGCAAATCCCGGAATATCCAGCTTATGCGCGTCCTCCTGCACAACATGAGTCTCCTGTAAAGCTATTACATCTACCTCCTTCATGATTTTTGAAACAATTTCGGCCTTTGCTCTGGTTAATCCCTCAACATTTACCTGTCCAATTCTAAAAAGTTTTCCTGCTTTCTGCAGGTCGTCATTTTTGGTAAAACTATTCTCATTTCTAGTATTATTATTTCTATTTTTCCCACTATTGTGTTCGTTGTTTTGGCCCTTAAAAGGACCTTTTTTCACCGGTTTGGTCGTGAGGTCTTTCGACGTTCGACCGCCTCGAATGTGCTGGTTCGTTTCACGCTTTTTCATTTTCTTCTCTTTGATCGCTCAATTTCGTTTCTTTATTCTCTTGGTTTAAGTTTTTCATTTATCTCTTTTATTGCGCTACTCACGGGGGAGACCACGAGAAGGTCCAGCACACCCTCCCCCTCCAGTGTAATATAAATATCAGTTATACAATTCAATGTACAGAGGGCGAGTTTATCGCTAAAATGCGATGTCTTCCAACTATTATTATTATTATTATTATATTATGGGGTATGGTATGCACCGCGACCTATAAGATCTATTGTACTCCCCCTACTTAGCTTTCCCGGTGTTACCAGTCAAAGCGAACCCTCAAGTCCTAGACATTTTATGAAGTCCAGGATCTTGAGGGGGTCCAAGGTGTGGAGAGACTCCACTTCTACCCAGTGCCTGCCTAGGGTTTTGATTCTTGCGAATCCCACAGCATTGCAGTCCGCCAAGAGATGTCGAGGAGTCTCGGCCTCTTCTTCGCAAAATCTACAGGTGCCATCTTCTTCAAGTCCCAGTTTGCGTAGGTGTTCCCTGAGTCTGCAGTGACCCGTTAGGAAGCCTGTTATTGCCTTGAGACTTGTTTTACTTAGGTTAGTGCAAGTCTTGGCCCTTTTGGAGTTATATCCTCCGAGCAGTTCCTTGGCTTGCCTAAGCCTAGGGAGATTCTTCCATAGTTCGTTTCTTTCTTGTCTCCCTTTCTTTTTAATTTCCTCTTGGAAAAACGTATGTCCCAAACCACAGAATGGTTCTGGTCCATAGAGTTGCGTTGCCGCACCCTTTCTTGCCAGCTTATCAGCTCGTTCATTTCCCTCAACCCCGATGTGTCCGGGTACCCAGAGGAGGGTGACTTTATTCTTCTTGCCTAACTCGTTAAGTTTGAGGAGGCATGTCCAAACCATCTTGGAATTGATGATGTTTGAACCCAATGCTTTAATAGCTGCTTGACTGTCAGATAGTATAGCTATATGTTGCTTACTGTATCCTCTGTCGAGATTGAACTGGATACATCTTTCCAGAGCATATATTTCTGCTTGGAAGACACTTGGGAATTTTCCCATTGCTTCAGAGTATTCGGTGCGCGGCCCGTAGACTCCTGCTCCAGTTCCCTCTTCTGTTTTGGATCCATCCGTATACCATACGATGGTTCCATTCTTGAGAGAGTGTATAATATCCTCGTCCATTCTTTCTTTGTGCTCAGTTTGATGGCAAAATTCTTCTCGAAACTGAACTTCTTGATCATTAGATCGGCTGGCAGATCAATGAGGTATGCGCAGTCATTTAGAATTTCTTCTCCTTTGATGCGATTTACCCTCGTTGATTCTGTCTTCTTAAGTCTGAGATATGTCTTCTTTGCAGCTTCCTCCACTACCATGTGGAGCGGTGAGAGATCAAGGATCACCTCCATGGCTGCCGTTGGACATGTTCTCATTGCTCCTGTTATGCATAAGCATGCTAACCTTTGTACCTTATCGAGTAATTTCCTCGTGGTAACAAGTTTGGTTCTACTTGACCATGCAATGGCTCCATATGTGATGATTGGTTTTATCATCACTGTATACATCCACAGCAGGATGTTTGGGTTGCAGCCCCAATTTTTACCTGCTATCCTTCTGCAAATCATAAGTGCAGAGGTTGCTTTTTCGACTATTTTGTCGACGTGTCTATTCCACAGCAGCTTTTTGTCTAGTGTTACACCTAGATATTTTGCTGTATCACTCCATTCTACAACAGCTCCATCTAGAAAGATTTCCTTGGTGTTTTGGAGTTTCTTTTTGTTTGTGAATGGTACTATTGTGGTTTTTCCTGAGTTCAATTTCAGCCCCACAGATATGCACCATCTTCTTGTAAGTTCTAGTGCACCCTGCATTAGATCACAAAGTACATCTTCAAACTTGCCTCTGATTGTGATGACTATGTCATCTGCATATCCATTTACATGGTATCTGTGCTCGGTGAGTTTCCCGAGTATTTCGTCTACAACTAGACTCCAAATGAGGGGTGATAAGACTCCTCCTTGCGGACATCCTCTTGTAGTTGTAACTTGAATGTTGCTATCTCCTACTTTGGATTCCGCAGTTCTTGTGGCCAGCATATGTTTTATCCATCTGGATATTGTGCTGCCTACTCCTTTTTTCTTTAGCGCTTCTTCGACTGCCTCATGGGAGGTGTTGTCAAAAGCTCCTTCTATGTCCAAGAATGCACACAGAGCTATTTCTTTATTGTCGATGCTTTTCTGGATTAACTCAGTCAGCTCATACAGGGCGGAGTCCGTGGATCTTCCTACCCTGTATGCATGCTGATTTGGATGTAGTGGTGTTTTATCCAGTAGCTCGCTTCTTATGTAGTTGTCTACTACTTTCTCCATCGTCTTTAATAGGAATGATGTGAGACTGATGGGTCTGTATGACTTTGGAAGGGTCGAGTCCTTCTTTCCATTTTTTGGAATGAAAGTCACACGTGCTCTACGCCATGATCTGGGTATGTACCCCAGAGCTAGGCTGCTTCTTATGATTCTTAGGAGATGTGGAAAGATTTCTTCCTGTCCCTTCTGAAGTAGAACTGGGAGAATGCCATCTACTCCCGGTGATTTATATGGCTGGAATGAGTTTATGGCCCACTTCAGCCGCCCCGGGGTGCAGACTGCTTTTGTCATTTCCCAATCTTCTTTCTTAGATTTGTAGCACATTGTGTGCTCCAAGTCTGCTTCGACGGTTTGACTGCCTGGGAAGTGAGCTTCTAGTAGCAAAAGTGCTCTTTGCTCCTCACTTTCAGTGTAGCTTCCATCTGGTTTTTTGAGAGACGCTGGTCCCTGTAAACCTCCTTTGGCCAGTGCTTTATGTAGTCTGGCTGCTATTGGAGTTTCCGTGATTTTTTCACAGAAATCTCTAAAGCTTTTCCGCTTTGCTTTTCTTATTTCTTTGTTGTAGTTAGTGAGTGCTTCGGTGTACTCCTGACAGTCTCCACTCCCCTTAGCACGATTGTATAATCGTCGCACTGAGGCTCTCAGATTTGACAGTTTGTTGTTCCACCAAGGCACTTCCCTACAGCTTCTTTTCTCTCGA